>CABPRJ010001436.1:473970-493836 GCA_902439185.1 Cinara cedri
GGGGGGGGGGGGGGGAGAAAAAACACTTTCCGCGATGACGAGCGTACTCGCTTAAATGGATCGCCTGGTATAATGCCGTCGGGCGCGATCGTGCGATATTAACGGTTTGTTATTTTTTTATTTTTTTTTTTTTGTTATTATTATAACCGCGTGATATCGTCGCCGCTGAACGGTCCGTGTCGCGCGATTCGAACCACCTCGCGTTACGTGGGTCAAATCGACAACCGTGTTATTCGCCCACGTCCGAAGACCACAAAACGACAATGCGAACCCCGAACGTTCGTTGCGACGGAAATGTTATTAGGTGCGCGCTCGACCTGCGTACGTGACATTATCGCACGCTAAACAAAATACTCGTAGTATTACAGACCGGCGGTTTTCAAACCGTTTTTAAACGCGGCGCGCTGTGCTCTTCGCGGGATTAATACGGCACGCGTTTCGGCCATAAAAAAACAATTCCAGACCCTACCATCTCCTTTGTTTTTCGGTTATAATTTAAATACTTTCACCGAATTAGACGAACGAGATTGTACTTTGTCGTACATATTATTATAACAATGTTTGCGGATCGGAAAGAAAAAAAAAATATCGCATTCACGCCTAGAGAATGTTCACGGCACACTGCTGCGGCGCGACATCCGGTTCGAAAACCAATTGATATGGACCAGTGACATTCAACATTTTCGCGTCCGTTTCTGATTTTGAAAACCGAATTAACGGCTCCCTCGCGAGTAATATTGACAATAACGAAAATTAAAATAATCAAATTAACTATGTTATTGTACCGTATGTACTATGGACGTGGCTCCCTTGATAATGAACTCCGACACCCCTGGGAGCCACGGCGCACAGGTTGCAAACCACTGATATAGACGGTGGTGATAATAATAATAACAATAATAATAATAATATGATTACGGTTAATACAGCCTGCAGGACGCCCGTACGAAACGAGCATACCGAATCGAAATATTTTTCGCGAAATCTCTAACGCCGCGCGGCAATATGCGCAACATCCTAACATCCTAATCCGCCGTATAACGTACTCTCGTCTATATTGCGATCGAATCAGCTCTATTGTTATTATGTTTCAGATTATACTCGTTTTACAATACGCTGCGGATAAGTATAATATAGGTACACACGAGGCGAAACTCAATACCGATCGCAATTCTCTCAATATTCAGATTTCCCTTTAAACGGGTATATAATGCACAGGGTGAATCACTACGCGCGCTCACTCCATTGTTTCGGTGAAATTTCGCGTGTGTTCAAATTCTGATTTTTGGAATTCGCAAGTGTAGTTAAAGTCGATATTTTCGAACACTTAGACATTTCACGGCATATTTAAGAATCGGCGATAGCAACTTTGATTTTTCAAACGGGAACCCACATATTTGAATCGGATGACTTTTCTGAAAACTTCTACGTATTGTAATCGAAAATTCGAACGAAAAGTTTCTGAATTATTCTACTTGAAAATTCTAAACGATAATCTAAAGGATATCTAAAGGATAGAGGTTCGAATACCAACCGTTTTATAGAAGCTGTACACAGGAAATTCCTTAATTCGTTAGGTCAGTCCCTATGGTTAGTCCCAGGTGAGTTTAACCTATTTAATTATGCATCATGTAGCAAGTGCGTTGGATACCTACTTTGAAAATACACGATTGTGATCCTCAGTTTTAATACTAACGTCGAGAGGTTAAACTCTTCTTGTTATACAGAAAAAACGACGTAAATAAAAATAAACTTTAACGAGAAATAAACTAATTAAAAGAAAACGTGTAACGCGCCATAGGTGTGCCGCTCTTGTAGCCGTAAAGTCAAGGTGACAGGATGTACCTCATATTTATGGTTGCACCGTTCGTTCTTAAGTTAATAATGTTCTAATAATAATCTAAAATATATTTTTCATTGGTTCGTGTTGGAAAACCGATAGGTACAACAAATACAAATTTAATTAGTTTACAGGTTTTACAGATTACAGACATTTGTACAATTTGGGATTCAAGGTTTTTAAAAACTATTTTTTTTTAGTGCAACACGAATTAAACATTTCAAAATATTCATAAATAAAAGTATTGATTAATAAAAATATTTACATTTTTTAAATAACCCTGTATACCTTCTTTTGATTTAATTGTTTACCCCCCCAAAAATAAGGTGACGAAAAATAGCGTAAATATAAAATTATAGGGCAGCTTTTTTCTTAAATTTTCTAGAAATCAAATTCCAGAAAATAAATAATGCATTCCTAGGTAATGAGTGTAACCACTTAAATGGATTACCTGGTACATCGGCAGATAGTAAGTACCTGAAATTACGATTTTCATCACAATTTTAACTTTAAATGTCTAAACTCTTTAATTTTCGATATTTTTATGTTACCACGAGAACAATTTATGTGGAACTTGTGCGAAATTATCGAGCATTCGAAAAATTGTTTTCACATAGGTACCAAATTAATACTAAACAAAATTAAAGAATTTAAAAAAGGAATAAATTGCGCGATAAACGTCTGAGTGTTTTGATAAATAGTACTACCTGCGCTTATTGATTGGCCTTATAATTAAATGTTCTGTGGAAATGTTTAATGTCTTTATGAATATTGTTGACTGAATTACGACCGTAACCATTATTGCGTAAATTTAAAATTTAAATAACCTAAACCAGTAAAGTGTAAATTTAAAATTTAAATAGCTAAAACCATTAAAACGTAAATTTAAAATTTAAATAACAGAAACCATTATTGCATATGTTTCCTCGTTTTCCCAACGTTGTTTCCTAATAAAGAAAAAAAAAAAACCTACAAGGAAAATCAAAAAACCACCTCTACAATGCACCAACACTTTGCAGAATTTAAAATCGACGTAAAATGTTAAAGAAAAAAAACTGTATAACGTTTTGTTGCTGCGGTGGTTATCAATGGAATTAATATTATGATAAAAAAATAGTTTAAAAAGTTTTATTATTGCGAACATCGCGGCTCCTTGAGAAAAAAATTAATGTTAAAATTATTACAATATTATTACCTTGTTTGTATAGTAATAATAATGGAAAAAGAAAAAAAAAACGAATCAAGTCGACTGTATACGGATTTACAAAGGTTTATAGGCACCTATATACAATAACGAGTATAATAACGTTTTCAAATTAAACTTTTATCGTTATAAACTCACCGAACTCGAGCCGATAACATACTTTTATTTATTTTTATTTTTTATTCAAAAGATGGGTTCAAAAAATAAAATAAAATACCACTCTCCGGGAACGGGAAATAGCACGAACACGCTACCTATACGTACGCAATTCGCAAATACTGCGGAATTTTCCTACGGGCGTGATCGATTCCTGTATCCGCGGCCGATCTCGGTTTAAATGTTAATTTTACGCGTGACGTATACTTTTGTATGATAATATTATCGCATTATGCGAGGGCATCAAAGTGCATGAGTCGATTTTGAAATACTCTCGGTTTTTATTATTATTCATCCGCAATCAACGTGCAGGGAAATCGTTTTACAACTTTCCATTATATACCTACGCATCTTGTTGTGTATTCCGAGTTCCAAAGTTGAACCGAGCGTTGGTTTATACACAACAATGTATGAAAGACGCACGTGGCTTTAGCTCAAAGAGACTTTTCTTATATGAGCACACGTGTATAAAGTAGTCAGTCGGAATATTCGAACCGCTGAACAGCGAAGTCGTCGGTATAAATGTTTTTGTTTTATGTGACTTATTGTGAAAGACACCTCTTCGAGAAAATGGTAAATCTGACCGCGGATCCCTAGCGGATGATGTACGAACAAAAACTGTATAGGCGTTTTTCCTCATTTCAACATTTTCCCCCGAAACCCGAAACGTGGGGTCGAAATTGATAGACGAATAGATAAAACGAATTATTTATGTTGGATGATGTTCGGAAAAAAGTTGTATGATCTCGCGCCAAGTGTGAAAAAAAAAAAAAAACATTGAAGACATACGACGTTATTGGTGTAAAAATCGAATAACATAATTTTAAGAAGAAACTCGAGTGAATGTTAGCCACCGTTATAGAAAAATGAGACTATCAGATTAGATATTTCGATACAATTGCATAGGGACGTGTTTCTAAATGGGACCAAAAACACCAACAGGCAAAGGGAAACGCTGAATAGACGTTTACATAATTCATTTGAAAGTTTCGTGGAGCGCATTCCATTGTGTTTTGAGTGGAATTAATGGTGACACATTTTTTGACGGGTTTTGCGGAATTTCGCCCAAATTAAAGGACAATGCCGTTATATTTAATGGATAACGCTCCGTACCGTTTATTCCAAAAAGACCCCGTCCCCACGATGGCTTAGAAAAAAGAAAACACAATACAGTAATTGGAGTGTAAATGTTATGTTACCGGTACGAAAATGGTGAAATTCCGATTGATGAAAACGGTAAAATAAATTAGATCTCTTTATGGTAAATATGATCAATATAATATAATTAATGAAAAGAAAAAAAAAAAAACAAACAATAAAAACAAGTGGAATGGTATTGCGTCTGCCTCCGTGTCACTGTGATCTGAACTCTATTGAATTGCAATGGTTGATTCGTGTAAAACGTAATGACATAACTTGTTTGACGTGTGGAAGCTAGTGAATAACGAAGTCCATCTCGTAACACCCGAAATCCGGGCAAATTTTATCAATCGACTTCATTTCTGACGGAACGATAGATGGAAAATCGCGTGTGACGCAAATGACAGGCAAATACTTCTGTCCATTTTTCTTATTAATTTGGTAATTATGCCGTCGTATCGGCAACACAATCTCCAAAAATGACGTTAAATGACATTTTATTGAATGACCAAAGAACGCCGCCCGGAGTCGCAGCGCGGACTTTGCTATTCGTTCTCTAATTCTACGCCTTTACAATCGTATAATATTAATAATTTAACCTAATTCTAGTAATGCTACCCAGACACTATTTCATTATTGTTGTCGTTTCCTAACGCTTGCTAACAGTATTTTCACTGTGGCACAATGTTTAAAACATCGCATCATACCGCAGGTGCAACTAGGTGCAAGGGGGTCTTTAGCACCCCCAAGTTTAAAAGTAGCACAGACAAAAATACCCGATACGGTTTTTTTTTTTTTTTTTTTATAGTGACGTGTAAATATGTTATCCATGTATTTCGTATAATACAAATAGTTTATTAAGCGCAATAATTTACGGATTGCCTACAGGCAATGCATTTGCGTTTAAAAAGTAAAGTTAAAAAATTACGATACATTTTTTTATTTAAAAAAAATTGCACATGAAATGTGCAGTTGCTTATCGTAAAGGGCTCGTGTAAAGGGGATTGTTAAGGCATTGCATTAACGCAGACCCTCGAAGGCGCGAGTCTGCGATGTGTCTACTAATTTTAACATCCACCAATGTTGGCGGTCTAGCTGAATCGTATAACGTTGTGCGATTTTATTCAATTTATCTTTTCTCTTTAGCGTTTCAATCGACACTGCGACGCTACGGATAGAAATGCAACACACCGTATAGCGCGTACCGCGTGAAACGTTCTGTATACGCGACGCGGCACGCAACTAAATAGCGCAAAGTGCGGGAAACAATGTCTCGGAACAGTCGTTGCCGTCAGTCGACACGCGCGAAACGGTTAACTTCCCTCGTGGGCAGGATTATCGGTTTGTATTATTATTATTATTATTATTTATCTCCGATCAATATAAGAAAACGTTTTATAACTCTCTCTCTGTCTCTCTCTCTCTCTATATATATACACACACACGTATTATACACACATCATACATATTATTGTATATCCCGAGTTCCGAAGTTAAACACTTACCCCGCACTTCTTCATATAAAATATATAAATCACACTTTATCTCGAAGCGACTTTTCTTATACGATCGCACACATATAAAATAGTCGGTCGGTGTATTCGAACCGTTGAACCGCGAAATTCGTCGGAATAAAGGTTTTTGTTTTATGTGACTTATCGTGAAAGACACACACACACACACGCATACACACACGCACACACACGCACACTTACACACACATACACGCACACACACACGCACACACACATACACACACGCGACACGCACACTCGGCGTTTGAAGTAATTTTTAGTTTCTCGCGTATATACGGCTCGATAAAATGGGGCCGGCGGCGGACTTTATTGAAAAGACAATATTTTATCGTTGTTCATATCATATAGAGGCACATTAAAAATCTCACGTCCGCCTCTCCGTAATCCCGATCACGCATTGACGTTAAGAGGACATGCTACCGCGCGTGATTTGACATAAATCGGGATTATCCGAAAACCCGAACAATACGGATTTTACACAGCGAAATAGGAAATTCAAATTTCGGACTTCAAAATCTTCGAAGTATTTGTTTTTTTATTATTTTTTTTTTAAAATTCGTATTATATATATTTTTGTATTTTTCGTATTTAAAAAAAATATATTAAATAATTTTTACGAAAAAAAAAAATAAAAAACATATTCATACACACATTGGTTTATAACACGTACAATATATTTTCGTTCAACCATAGTTTAGCTTTATTTAATAATTGTATGTAGTGTGATTACAGATTATTGTAAATATTATTCGTATTATCAGATTATTAAAAACTACCCTGTATATATTTAAATCCAGATTGTCAAACTTCAGAAAAATCTGTTTTTTCTCCGCCACCGGTTGCCATCCATAATGCAACTGTTTAAACTGTTTTGCCCGGGGAGAAAAATTTCTCGGACTATATACTAAAGGAATCAATTTTTCACGTTTTTCAAATTCAAATAACTTACTTTTTAACGGCGATATCGAAAGAGTAAAATCAAAGTTACACGGTGTAAGTTCTCTTTGATTTACAGCGAACATTCGATTTCTTAACTAAGTAGCCGTAGCCAGTATAAAATAGTTTTTCGTAAACATTTCAATTTCACGACTGCACAATAAATAATGGGCACGAGACTTTATTAACTATAACTTAGACTTATTAAAAATGTACTCGAATTGATAATTATTTCCTTTTTTTCAAAATCCTACCTATAGATAATACGTTATTTTAATAGTATTTTATTCAAAAATTGCAATATAATTATAAGAACTGTAGGTCGAGAAAAAATGTATACAGTTATTTGTTTTTAAAGTTTTTACAATTATTTTATGTAATTATTATCTTTATTTTTGCGGAGAATTAACAATATCCAAAAAATATGTTTTTCTGAAAAATGTATTAATTATTTTTGAAAATTAAAAGTGAAACCCGTTGCGATATGAAAAAAAAACAAACAAAAACAAAAATTGAACAATGATGTATCATTGAATAATGGATATTTAAAATTCGAAAATAATCTATCATTGCATTCGAAAAACAAAGTTAAATATCTCGCACATTGTATTTGTTTTGCGTGTGATGTGTTTAAATGAATAAAAAGTTTAATAAAATACACCTATCAAATATGTTCAATTTATCTAGCTTATTCAAATTTTAAAAAAAAAGTGCATCGATTTATTTAGAAAATAATATAAATCATTTTAACTGTTAAACTCATCTTGTACTACAGAAAATCTAAAATTTAACAAGTAATCAATTGTTACGTGTAAAAATTAGAGCAAGTTTACTAGGAAAAAACGTGTCGTCGGACTAGAAGAAAAAAATATAAACATCATAGTAAAGCCAACAGTTCCATCGCTATGCTCGGAACTTAAAATAATTCAATGTGTATATTATCTAGACACAGTTTAAAGTAAAACATTTTTGTCTGGATCACAAAAGAAAGATGACAATTTTAATCATGTGTAAAATTGTCAAGTATTGCAGTTCGGCCGAAACAGTTTTATCAACATAAACCCCCCTCCCAGAAAAAAGAAAAAAAGCGAAAAAAAAAAAAACAAACACTTATAAATTACTTAAAGAACAGCAGTATATTTCGTGAATTTCCCCACGTCTAGAAAATACCGATGTAAATATATTATATGAAAATTAAGATTTTTTCAGTTTTTCTTGTTTTTGAACTGAATTACAAATAAAAATACGAAATCGAAAATAAAGGGAATCGCCGTAAGTATTCACGGCGTAGTTTAATGACAAAATTACGCGTACCGAATACGTTTTCTATGATACGGCCGAATAATTTTTATGCAAATGATCGGTCTAGAAGCGCGCACTCCGCTCTAACGCGACGTGATAATAACAACAACAACAAGTCCGTTTTGTTTCGGCGGTGTTGACGTTTGCGATACTGTTGAGCAATGCGTTAGTGTTGGGCTGCCACGCCTATCGCCGTGGACGAAATCCTCGCGTCACGGACGTATGACGGGACGCGGTATAGCGGTGCGCGGAGAAGCTTCGCAGGACTTTATCGAATGCACGCGAACAGCGCAGAACGCAACGTCGGTGATTGCGTACCGTGTCACGCGCCAACGCCGTACCCCGGCCATCGACTACGCACGTAGAAATTAGAAATCGTTGACCGTGTACGAATTGAACGTTTTTTTTTTCAACAGCGAGTGCGATGTACGGCCGCGACCGTTTTCCGCCGAAATCGCGCCCTTCACTTTTCGGCCGGTCCGATTCACCCAACGCGGTAATCGCGTTGTCGGGTGTATAATTTGAAAATGCCGCGAATCGGACTCGCCGACGAATCCGAACAGAATATAATCCGTTTTTTTTTTTCTTATAATCTCGCGTACAATTAACATATAAATATGTTAAACTGTCGGCAGACATATGACGTGTTATCGCAAACATATTGTTGTAATTCGAAAATATAGCGGGGAAGCCTAATTATATAAAATTGATTCACACGCGTAAGTTAATTATAAATTTGATTACCTTTCTTCTTCAGGCGGCAAATTGATCTGTTGAATTTGATAGAGGTGACCGAAGTGAACAAAAAGATTTTAATGCAACAACTGTTTTTTTTTTAAATATAAAACACTGTTCTAGGTTCCCGTGCTTTTGTAAGAATCTCTGCGTAGTCTTTTACACTCGCTCGCGATCATCTGTCCAAAAGCAACGGGAACAATACATACACCGTGTTGTGATTAGAAGTGGCCGGCCTCCTTATAACTGGAGTTCTATGTGTGTGTTTGTGCGTGTGTAAATGTTTAATCTTAATCTGGTTAACACTAGCAACTTAATCTAATACTCAATGGCTATAAATTATTATAATTATTTTACAACATTGATTGTACATTCTGTTTTAACTATATATGATAGCATATCCTTACGATGAGTAAATATCGTATTCGAATATATGTTATTTGATAAAAAAATATGGAATCGAATATATGTGTTTAATTTTCGTTCCTGTTATTAATTGTTTGATTTATTTCTTACATTGCATAATATTTTATTTTGCATAATGTATGATAGCTTAAATAGCATGTCATTACAATACGCAAATTACACTTTCGTTTTGAACATTTCATAATTTTCAATGTGCACGACACACGCTTGGTAACTTGGTGTCGTATCGGCCGTGCAGGGAAGGGCACGATTTTGGATTTTGGTCGCGGGGGAATTGAGCTTTTTTTTTTTCAAATTCGGAGGGAAAAGCGAATCGGCCGGAACGGGAAGTGTACGATTTCGGTCGGAAAGCGTCTGGACGGTACGCATCGGTTTGGTTAACAGATAATGTCCGTGCAATATCGACCGTTTGCATTGGACAACGGCCGTTTTGAAAACACGAGAAAGAAATCGGCGAGAAAAGCGGCCGCGTCCACGCGCCGCCGGGCGTGGAAACCGGTTTACCTATATTACCACGCGCACCTAGCGCGAAACGTTAATTTGTCGCGCGTCCCGTTCCGATCGAGTTTCCCCGGCGGCAAACGAACGTCGCGACGGCGGTTTTAAAAACCCGCTTGTCAATACGGGCGAATGTCTGGGGAGTGTTTTTTTTTTTTTTTCTATTGTTTGTATACACGGTCGCGTTACGAAAACCGTCGTTTTTATCGTTATTCTGCGCGTTTACCGGCGCGCCCCCGCACTCTGTACGGGATCGCGTAAAAACACATTGCGCGTACGTTTGATTTGTATTCTCTCTGCGGAGTCTCGGGGAGTTTGCTCGGGACCCGACCGTGACCAAGAGCGCGCGTATGAATACATATTATCGTTTACCGTTTCTCACCGATACGAGGCGAAAACGGATAGGCGTTTATTGCGTTTTGCGGACGAAACGTATCGCGGCGTACGTAAAGAATCTAAGAAAATATTTTGATTAAATTTATCGTCCGTAAACGCGTTACGGCAATCGATACGGAACATTTATTTTGGACTCGGACGGCGGCGTACCGATGTCCAGTTTTGCTTTGTCGATTTCACGTGATGTGGCGCTCTCGGATACCGAGCGCTGGGTGGGTGGGATACCGAGCGCTGGGTGGGTGGGGNGGGGGGGGGGGGGGGGGGGGCAGCGATGAACGTATCGGTTTCGCCCGCGACGCGTGCACGTTTATTGCGTACCGTGCACCCGAAATCCGTATCGCAGTCGGACGACGGCGAGAGAACATTTCTGTTGCGTTTCGGAGGTCAATTTTTTGATTTTCTTTTAGTTTTCCCAAGTGTAATTGAATGGCGTTACGCGCATTGAGCAAACGACCGACAAACGTACTGTTTGGATACAAATGAAGTTTTAGAACGTTTTATTTTATCATTATTTTATGTATGTATTTCCATAAAAATTTAAAATGACAATAATCATTATCGAATTCACAGGAAACAACCAGGCCGCGTGGATTCGAGTACGATTGCACATTTTTCAAAGTATAACCTAACCATAACAAAACCATGTTTCATGGGATGTGTTGTACAATTTATTTTCGTTAGATAAATCATTCCGTTAGATTTTTAAACGTTGATAGATACCGTTACGCTCCCGTATTGGTTACGTTATTCGTTGGCGAGATGCGTAATCTGACGTTTTCTACCACGTTTAATAAAAATCTCGATTTTCAAATTTCTAAAGTTGTTTTTTGCGTAACGCGATTCAACCGGGAAACATTTTTGTTTTTTTTTTTTTTGTTATTCAATAAGAAATAATCGCATACAAATTTTAATTTAAATTTTCACCACACATTTATGTTAACCATTTCTAGACCTAGTAAAACCCTAGTAAATTTTTGAATAATTTATGTCTATTTTAAATCGTCTATGGTTTATTATGTTTAGTTTGTATTTGATTTGATATGTGGAAAAATTGTTCTGGCTTCATAAAACAGCTCGTAAAGAGGAACGAAAAAAAATAGAGCTGATACTGGGGATGGGAGCGGCTACTGCGGTAAGTGAGAAATTGGGAAGGTAGGATACATAAGGTTATTTCATTTATATATGTAAGCAACGATAAACCATTGCTGACGAAAAACGATTTCGAGTGCAGTTCGGTAATACATAATTTGAAGTACCATAAACTTTTTCATCCTATCCATCCTACGTTTTCTCCCGATTATTATGAAAATTAATTCGAAAATCAAAAACAAAGCAAGATTAATAATTCAACAAAAAAGGATTCTCGTCGTTTTTCAATCGGAGCCATATTTGTACTAGAAAAAGTGATAGGTAATTATTGACACAAGTATTTACCAAGTAGATAAAATTGACTTTCAGAAAAGATGTTACACTTATACATCGGAGCAAAATTGTAAGCAAATTTAAAAAGGAAAAAAAGTCGTCCGATCGTTCGGAAAATTTTACCACGTCTAATATCAGTATTATTACCACGAATCAAGACTCTACGTGTATTTATAACCGAATTACAGCAAAAAAAAAAAAAAAAACAAAAACAAAAAATGACGTTTCTAAAGTACAATCCAAACAACTTGAGCTTTCATAAATGTTGCGGTTCGTAAAGACCGAAGCAAGTTTACGAGGAAAAAACGTGTCCACAGACCAGAACAAAGAACAATGAAGAAAAAAAAAATAAATAGCATTGTAATACCAATAGCTCCCACGCTACGCCCGGAATCTAAAAGGCAAAGGCAATAGTCTGATTTATTTTGTAGTTACACATTGCGTAACAATTGTTTTCAATTGTTTGCAATGGTTTACAGGTCTGCAAAAATATGAATATAATATCCACCCTATATACTTTATCTTCCTCCGTTTCTCACTTACAACAGCGGTCCGCCCACGGTACGGTGAATTTTACTTTTTTTTTTTTTTTTACCGATATTCATTTTAATTAAAAAAGAAACTCGTTCCGTCCAACTGTCTACGTTTTCAACACATAAACAACACACTGATTGCAATATCATGGGCTACGTGTAATATTAAAATAATTGTCTATACTTCGGATGAAAAAAGCCAACGTACATTTTTCGCCATTCCCTTTAGTTTAAATAAAATGAACACCTCTTTAATTAATATAGTATAGATAATTTATTGTTTCGGTTTCTTTGTTTAATATTGACACGCAAACTTTGCTGTGTACAGTAAACGCGTTCTTATATTATACATTATTAATAATTTACGGAAAACCAATTAATTATAAAAAAGAAGTTTAAAAACATAAAATGTTTTTAATTTATTATTACACGAAAAATAAAAAAATAAAACTTTCAAACAGTTATTATTAATTTGTATTAATTCTAGAAAGAGAGCGGGGGGGGAGGAACCGAAAGGAAAACGTAAAGTTTAGAGTTTTGCACAACTTATTAAAATAATTCTCCCGAACATTAAAGAAATTAATGTAACAAAAAACCATTTTTAACCAAGCATAAACGATTCCATTTGGACATGAAGTATTACAATCAATTTACGCTTTACGCGATTTAATGGATAACAACAATATCGTATTAGGCGTGGTCCTTACGGGGATGTATGGATCGGAAATCTCAAGGATCGTAAACATCAGCGGGCTATTGAATCTGGAGAGTTTCTAACATTAATTGGAATAAATTAAAGGGCATCTTTTTTTCCGGATTTTTTTTTTTTTTTGAATAATGGTTGAAACATTCGTCACGTATAATAATGCGTTTCTGCGTCATCGTTACAAAACTATTTTTATACTTCGTTATTTCGCTTTTCAATTATTTTTCTCTCCTATTCAAACTGTTTGTATACTGCGTTTTTAACGACGATGACGTGTTACTGAATATTAAAATATAATTTTCGTATCTTTGCGTATTTCATTGTGTTTCGTCAAACATCTCATTTTTATTTTAGATTCCTCGCTACGCTCTGCATCTATTGGTTTTATAATGATGTGCATATTTTTTTCTTCTATTTTTCATGTTCGCGAACAACTTTCCTACCGGAAATCTTGCTCCGACGTATCGGGTGTAGCGCTTTTTCCGAATGGAAATTTCATCTAGTTGTTACATTGAAAACAACGTTATTTTTCGATTTTCCAATTGGTTTTCATAATACTTAGGAAGGACTGGGATTAGATAAAAAATGAAAACTGTCAAATTTGCGGTGTTACGATTCCATTATTTTAAATTTGTATGACTAATGTTTAGCTTATGTTCCAGAAATATTACCAGAATAGAAAAACGATCAGACATATTTTTTATCACATTCCCAATTTAATTTGCAAATAACCGAGTCGTTTTTTGATTTTCTAGTAATTTTTTTAAAAAAATAAAGCAAAACCAAAAAAAAAAATAAATTTAAGTAAACATTTAAAACTTCGAAAGAAAACTTATATTTATTTTTTCTAGGGGTGGTAAAACTTTTTAAAAACTTTCGACATTTTTAAGCTATTGATAGGTATTTTAATTTTGTGAATTTGTTTATGTAATTTCTATTTGGTAGATTCTCTGTGGAATAAATTATCAGACTAGACAAAAATTCCTGAATATTTAACAGGTTTTCATCATAAGTCACACGTAATGATCGTGTTTAAATATTGAAAAAATTTAACGGGAAAACACTACGCGGAAGACCAATTAAACGGTGGTTGGATGTATGGTCAAAAGAGACATGCGGGAGTTGAAACCAGATTGGAATGGGCACGTGAACCATGTAAACCATGCGTGTAATGCGTATAAATAGAAAAAAGTGGAAGAATTCAGATTTGTCGGCAATTGGCCTATATGGTCTATAAAACCAATGAAAGAAAATAAAAAATTATAATGTTACAGGTATGCCTACTCGGCAAATTATATTAAGCGGTCGCCGTGATAAGTGTAGCGCGCTACTATCACGGACAGATGGGTTTATTTGATAAAAAATATCAAAAAGATAATTAAAATATCCCCCGGTGGTGCGAATAGAAGGCCCGGAGGACGAGCTTAGCAAAATCGAATGAAATATTGTGTTGTATTTTGGAAAACACGTTTGCGTTTGATTGCTTACGTTTTTCGATTGCTGTCATAATGTGTACGCGTCAAATGAAGAATCTTGCGTAAACGAAAAAGTGGCGATTCCGCCTCGGTTTTATTAATTTTACGGGGAGAAACTTGAGCCCTCCCACCCCCCCCCCCCAAGATTTATTCGGCTGTTTGTGTCGATCGGCGCGCTACAGTAGCGTGGCTTAGTGATGGAAAAATCCGGATTTGTCGAAGTTAGACAATCTAGATTTTCCGAATCCGAAAATGTATTTAGGGTAACGTCATTTCGCAGAATTTTGAAAATGATTTCGGATTCTTTTACGCGTTCTTTGTACAATTCAAAAAGTAATCGTGATTTTAAATTTCGACGTCGAAAATCAGGACTTTTCGGATTTTCGGGTTATCCGGATTTACGTCACGACCCCCAGCGTGGTTACGAATGGCGCGCTACTTGTCCGAATACCGTTTAATAATATATATCGCGATATGATATGTTATTGTTGTAGCCCCGTCCTTCTCCGCTATAGCGTGTCGTCGTCTCGTCCGGATCGTACTGCGGACTTCGACTTTTACACGCGGACGTGTGCGCGTGCATGTGTCTCATTATACCCTGTGTATAATATGGCGACCGGACTTAATCGGACAGAAATCGGCCCGGGTTTCGATTGAAATAATTCGGCAGAAAACCCAGAACGCGTGTTCGTCGTGAATGCGGTGCTCGCGGCTAGCAAGCGGTTTTACTAACACACACGCGCGCGCGCGCACAAAACACGCGTACAAACACGCAAAACACGAGTACACACACGCGCGCGCGCGCACCCGCACGCTAGCTATCGAACAGCTTTTGCTGCAGTCGGTTGACAGGGCGTACGCGGGGGGATTGCCCGTCTAATTGGCGAAATTTAATTGGCGTCGCAATCACTGCGTAGAGTGGAGCAGGCGGACCACGGCGATTCCAAAATCACCGGGCGAAACGAATTTGCGTATGCAGAGTGATCGATCTGTTATAAGAAATTCTCAAGGCTCATCATCTCGGAAAGTATTGATTTTTTCCAACGTTTATTTTATAGACAAATTTTTAGAAACAGGCAGCTTTGCAATTTTATAATTATTTTGTTTTTCGTCACCCTCGTTTTTGGTGGTAAAAGTTCTATCTACTGATTTTCTAATGACAACCTGTATTAAAAATTCCATACATAGATCGAGTAGTAGTTAAAATAAATTTTGGTATTCTATTTTGATAACTACTACTCGATCTATTTATGCGATTTTTAATAAAAGTCGTCATTTGAAAATCGAAACTAAAGAGTCATTTCACCGTCGAAAAGTAGCGTGACGAAAAATAATGTAAACGTTAAATTGTAGAACAACTTGTTTCTTAAACGTTGTTTAACACAGATTTCGGAAAATATTACCAATCTCCGAGATAATGAGTGTCTCACGACATATTGATCGCTCCGTACGTATACTCGCGTCATCAAAACAAATTATACCCGGTACGCTCGTCATATTGGAATAGGTATTTGAATTGTATTTGGTGTAAGCTGACGACGGACCGCCGACCGTCGGCGGCAGAGGATTGTCCAAAGCTCTTTTACACATTACGATATAATATGAATACATTACAAATAACATATTATTATTATTATTATGTATGAGGATTTCGGTAGCTACTTCGTTTGAAAACCGATGCCCCGGGCGAAATTCTAAATTCACGCTGTCGGATATACCGACGTGGAATTCTACAGGGCGATCATAATTTCGATCCGGTGCGTGATATATTGTCGTTTCTTCCTTTTTTTTTAAAAAAAAAACCATTGCAATTATTCCATGACCCCGTTAATGTTATAATTTCTAGAATCGCGGCGCGTACTCATTCGTATGGCGGCACGGCGCGCGGCGTGATACAGTAACAGACCGACGTCCCGCCCGAGCCCGTTAGGTCAGGTTAAAAATTAAAAATGTCAACACCACAATGTATTTAAACTTATATTCCATATATCTATGGAATTTTAAATATTGGTTGCCGTTTAAAAAATGAAAAGTAAACAGTGGTTTTATCCCTTAAAACCAATGGTGACGAAGAGTAACGTAAGTATAAAACCGTAGACCTGCTCGTTTCTTAAACGTTCTATAAAACAGATCCCTAAAAAAAAAATGAATAATTTCCGGCATAATGAGTGTTTCGCGATCGATCGATCGCCGTGTTATTTCCTCCTGTCCGAATTTCCTCTGAAAAACTTCACACTCCCGTCGACAGTATCGGTCATTAAGATTACATATTGTCGTCGCTTAAATTTCAACAGTACGCGTCTGAAAATGTGATAACCTAAGAATATTATAAATATTACAATAAATCAACTGTTTTCGAACCTTCCGTGTTTCGTTTAACAAAAACATTGTTGCACTATTGGTTGCGCTGTCAATGTCAAAAATGTTCGCGACATTTGGATTTGCCGGTGACCGTCTTAAGCATTTCAACGACCGGCATAACACCCGCCGTACGAGTATGTGACGTACGTACAACTAGTTTTCGTGTAATTACAATATTAAATTTTACAATGAATTGTGGTGAGTGAATAAATACGCCAAATGGCCCCGCGCCAAAACGGCCATACGCCAAAACTTCCGGTGACAAATATATTTTTATTTTTAAAACGGACCAGCGATTATCTATACGAAAATTAATCTGTCTTGTTTTGATCATTTTAAGTAATGCAATTTAGAATCGTATAATATTTTCACAACATTTTCACACCGTCGCCTTTTAAATGTTTAAAATTGAATTCCACTGCCATTTCAGACTGGCGTTCGTACAGAGAATATTTGTCTGAAAACTGCCAGCATATTATCACAACGTCTGGAGTCTTAACACTTTACAACACACATCGGAAGTGCAGGAAATAATAATCAATTTCATATCAGTGTTTATATTATGGGAAAATCATAAAACACAAACAACAAATCAAAGAAAAAACCGTATAAACTTAAAATCTTCGTATAATTATTTATAAGCTTTTTTTTTTGTTCAAGGCAAGAATTATAATAATTTCGTAATTTCGTAATTATTTAGCATATTGGTTCGTAGGATTCAAACTTTTCACCAACGTTTACCGGCGATAAATTTACATAAAAATATAAATAGGTCGAGGAGTACGAGTTTTAAATATATTATAATTGTCGTTTTAAGCATTTTAACACGGAGAGCAGGTATACGCTTACATGTGCATGTATATTTTATACGGACGCGTATTATTATTTTAGCGCGTTCAAAAAGTTTTCGAGAACCTTTCGTATTGTTCCTTTTACATACATACCCACCACGGTCGTTATATTTTATAATCGTGTAAGTGTTTTTTCCCGTTTCTCGAGCCGTTTATAAACATTTACCCCGCACCCACGTCGTTCCGTATTATTTTAGTATCGGTAGTTTAAAGTGTTTTTTTTTTTCTTTCTATTTTTTACCTAATTGGCAAGACCAATATGTATATGTAGTGGTGTACGAATATCAAAAAGAAATATTTTAATAATTTTTATTTTAAATATAATTTTAAACATAGTGAAAAAACTTGTATTAAAGTTTTATTATGATGTATACGGTTCTTTTTGTCAGAAAAGACATTTTTCGATTTTTTTCACGACGTAGATTAAAAGACCCGCACAAAATATATTCGCATGTTGTGCCTGGGGTTTTTTTTTATATCTAAAAAGTTTTTCGAAACGCCAACGAATTTCTCTAAAAAATGCTTTTTATTTTCAGTTAGCCGAATGATTCAATTATTACACAGGGTAACTCAAATGAAGTTTAACAATTTTCGATTTTGGGGCGACTGCAATAAGGAACATCCGCAGGCGACACTTGGTCAGTAAAAATATTGTAACTAAAACCAACATAAAATTACAGCTGGTATAACGTTTGGGTAGTTTTGTTTGGGTTTTTTTTTTTTTTTTTTTACGTAAATTTAATAATACGTAACCCACGCAACACAGGTGTGGCATAAATAAAACGATTGATGGGGTTATTTACATCGTTATATTCCTTTTTCGTAGAGTGGTTAGAGATTAGTTTTATCGTGGTAACGCGGCCGCTGTTAAATTTCAACTATGCGAACGCTTCAAAACGTTTATTATCAAGCGCTCGAGATCTTTGCCGTTCGCCAATTTACTCCAAGACAACGATCACGTTATGCACCGACGACAATCGCCTATTAATAGCCCGCTACGGTTTTTCGACACCTGCCATAGTGTGAACCTCGCGGAACGACTGAGCAGTTGCTGATGGCGGTACTCTAACATGAGTTTATTGTTTTCAATAATATTATGTCGTGAAACTCGCATTCAATGTTCGGAAAAACACAAAATTCAAAAAGAACCGTGAACTAATCAACGTTACGGGTTCATAGTTTTCCGTTTAATCATTTCGATCGCGGTGAACGATTTTTCGTTTGTATATTTTGAGCCGGTTACAATTCGAAAATATAAAAACGTACACCAATGTTATTATGACAATGTCGTTGTTACTCTACTGTCAAAAAAAAAAAAAAAAAAAAAAAAAGCCCGTCGGAAAATACATTCGAATACAACGATTCGCGGTTATCTCTGCCAACTCGAAAGAGATTCAATTTTTTTCGGGAAACCCGCCGTTTCCGTTGCGAGTTTGAACAAATTAAACTTTGTTGTACGATTGTAATTTGGTTTACCTTACCGAACGAAACTCTGGAACTACGACGACGGCGGCGGCGGCGGTGTTTTTTTTTTTTTTTTTTATCGTTGACGAAAAAAAAACCCCCGACTTATACGCACGAAAAACTAAATACTCATATTGTCTTCTATATTATGTATTTAATATGAAAAAAGTAACGGCGAACTTTAAGACGTCGGCGGCCGTGGCGTCGAGATACCCAATTCCGATAGTGCACGCGGCAATGTACCTAATTTGCCTGCCCGGAACGCCGCGTCGCGTTACCGATTTTTCCCCTCTCTTCATCGCGTTCGTATAAAATATCATACACGACGCGAAATAACGGTGATTTTTATGCACCACAGTTTTTATTTCAATATTACAACACAATATACAAACGTCGAGTATTAAACCGTAACAAATATCATACTTAAACAATAATCGTATGGTGTATAATCTTGTTTAACACTTGAACGTCTCCGTTGTCTAACTAAGAAATAAATACTTTTCGGTTTACCCGTCGTAATCGTAATAATAATTAATTATAGGTAGGTAATAACATATATTTCAACGCGTATCGAATTACATTTTTTTTTTTTTTTTTTTATAATAATTATACATAATAATAATATTGAATGTCCAATCAAACTTAAAAATACGCGATAAAATTCTCTATAAATATTTTTCCTTTTCCGTCACTAAAAACATTTCAATAATTACAATAATATCGATGATGAACGGCACATGAATACACGTATATAAATATTTATAACATATCGATGGGAGGTTTAGTACTGTTCCGGATAACGTGTGTTTGACAAATATTTAAAATTTACACAAAACGAAAATCAACAAAATCATCAATGATTTTTTTTTTTTTTTTTTTTAAATTA
>CABPRJ010001436.1:498722-788056 GCA_902439185.1 Cinara cedri
GCGGCGGTGTGTAGTAGTGGCGGTCGTTTTTTTTTTTTTTTTTTTTTTTATCACGTTAAAATATACATTGCAGCAAAGGACGCGGGATCGTTCGATCCAGTTACGATTTCGGAAATTCATTTTCGCATGGCTGCTATTCGTATTTGTATACTTATAGTTTGTATGCAAATATAAATGTGAAAATGAGAATCATCGACTCGAATAACCTCTAGGAATCACTGCTCGTCCAATCATCGGACGATTTTTTTTTATTTCCGATTCTGTAAGTTAATAAACAATCGAGTAAAAAATGTTTTCAATAACCGAAAAATTCACTAGAGCTGTCAGTAAGCCTATGCCACTATTAAAATAGACCAAAAAAAATAATGACGCGCACATTTATTGCTCATTCGGTGGACACGAGGAGACACTTTCTTATTTCGAGGCCGGGGTAACTAGCAAATCCAAGGTGTACCAGGGCTATTAAAACAGATTTATTAACTTTGTTTCAATTAAATATTTTTAAGTTTTTTTTTTTTTTTTTTTAATAATTACTAGAGTTTTGCGCTATAATTTTTCTATTTCACTGTATTTTTTTGCAACTGAAATTCAAAAATCTAGATTAATATGTTTTTTAATTTAATTTGTATTAATTAGTTTTAGGTATTTATAACTACACATTTTAGTTATGTCAGTACTTTTTAATCAATTTTTAAAATGTATAAAAATTAAATTTATTTCTTATTAATTTTAATAACGATTAAATTATTGTGATAAGAATATTCAACATAAGTGAAATTGTTGATATCAATATTTTTCTAAAAAATCGTATTTTCAAATTCCTTAACATTGAAATTCAGCTAAATATTGTTTAAATTATAAGTCCAGCATGTAATAATAATAATAAAAACTTTAAAAATATTTAACAGAAAATTTGTATTACATTAATATACTCATATACTAAATATAAAGCATAATGACTTTTTATTTTCGATTAAAAATTCTTATGGTGGTTTTTTTTTTTTACAAATCGTTAGCAATTATTAATGTTTATATTTTCTAGGTTTAACAATTAAAAACAAATTAATTTTAATTTTTAAAGTTTAATGAGTTTTAATTTTTGTCAACAAATTATGCAAGTGTAAGCGTACGATTTGTTTTTATTTTGTTTTTTTTAAATTGGAAACTTTTTACGGGATGAATTAGATTTTGATTTCGTTATCAAAAACTACAATCATATTTAGAAGATACAAATAAAATGGTGAAAATAGGTCATGTTCAATTTGTAATAATACGAATTACAAATATTTTATCGTTTAAAATAATCCCATTGGAAGTATAGAACAAATCGTTGAAGTAACAAAAAAAAACAAAAAAAACCTATTGAATTAAGTAAAATATTCTGTAAAGAGTAATTTTAAGGAAGAGAAGCCTTATGGCTTATATACAATATGATTTGCTCGTGCCACAGAATTTCGGTAAAATTTAATTTTATAGCAAATCGATATCATTTTCGTCGGCATCAAAAATTCATTATCGTTAAAGAAAAATCATTAAAATTCCGTTCGTGTGTGCATATTGTATACATTCGGGTTCGGATGGGTGACATTCAACGCTATAGTCACAATCGCGCAATAATTATTATTATTCAAAAAACTAATAGTGTTTATTGTACGCAGTGTACTAATATGTTGATATCAAAATAGAAAAAAAAAAAAATATTATGTCTCAAATCTCGTAGCCTGCCATAGATCGCTCGTCAATAACACACAGCATATTATACACGCACAAAGGATAATTGTTCTGTTGTTATCTTTGTAACTAAATGACCCGTATCATTCAATCGTCTTTATGCTACCGATTTTTTTTTTTTTTTTTATTCTTATCTTAGATGCCGTGAGATATCCGGAGAGAGGTAAAGGAACTCGTTTTTAGGCGGAAGAGTTATCGCTCGTCTACCCGACTCCAACTTTCAAAGATAATTTAAAGCCCACTGTAAGAATCAACAAAATAAAATCAATTTCCGTATTATACGAACCAAGTTCGAGCGCGAGCTCTCCGCCCCTACGTCGAATTCTCCCCGAAAAACAGACACGAAACTATTGAATTCGTTGTAATGCTCAATTACTCTACAATACAATCAACAATGCGAAAACTGTGTTTAGTGTCGTGTTTATGCTTAGAGCCGGGCTATTTATAAAGCAGGCTGAAATAAGTCGTAAAAAATGAGCAAACCCGAATTATTTAAATATTTAATTCCAACGGTGTTAAAAAACGGTTTGTCGGTGACCGTGAACAAATTTGGTCTTTGATTTGTCGACGTTAGCTTTTATAGTATTTATCAATTTCAAAATAGGATTATATTGTAATAAGTGCATTGCCGAAACCATTTATTTTTTCGTCGTTCTCTGATAACCCGAAGTAAACCGGTGAATCGATTAAAATCTGTTGAATTTATAAAAACGCCGATGGTTTCTACCGATACTATGATATTTTATTGTAATATTCACCAGGATATCTAAGTTCAAATATTGTTCGATACATGATTTTAATAGGCTTTTATAGGTTTTAAAATGTATACCGAGTCACAATTGAGCCCATCACCGTGTTAGTTGTCATGGCGCGATTAGAGAACCTCCGAGATCGTTAATGTCCCCAATGTAAACCTAAAACCATAGTGGTTGCAAACCACGTCGAGTGCAAAAAAAATTACGGGTAAAAGGCAAAGGTAACGTTGGATAGGACCTATTTTGAAGTAGAAAAGTCGATAATCTTTTCAATTTGTCGGTATTAAATTCGTTACTAAATTCAAATTCAAAAAAACCATTCTAGGATAACAGTGACGGGTGCCGCCACTGTTATAGGTATTTTTTTATGTAAACCCGTAAGCAACTATAAACCATTTCTTACAAAAAAAACGATTCTGAGCGGAGTTCAGTTGATAATGACGCATTGTCAACAATATATATGCCATATTAGAGTAAAACAATTAAAGGGCTTTATATATTCTCTTTAAAAATAATTGTTTAATGTTACACTGATTTTTCCGGTTTTCCTATGTTTTTTTTTCAGTTTTTCACATTTACCAAGAAAACCCCGTAAAAAATCGAAACAGTTACCACTGTAAGGTATCTTTCCGCGCCGATTTCATTTCAGAAAAGTTGCTACACGTAAAAATCGGCGCACGTCCCCGAGTAGAAAAAAAAAAATAGTTAAGTAATTAAACACCGTTGTACGACCGCGAGCTCCTTCGCTCCTTCGGTTTCCCGTCACACAGGACGCAATGACAATGCGCACACGGCCGTCACCGCGATCCGACCGGTGACGAAAAATCGTAAACGCTCGGCGGGCACGGCACGATTGGCGGGTGACGGCCGTAGTAAGAAAGGGAGAGTCGTGTCGGGGATTCGTCTCGCGGGTGTTGCGTTTAGTTTTTTTTATTTTTTGTTTTTTTTGTTTTTTTTCTTCTTCCGGAGACGACGCGCCGTTTCGGCAGGAGCATCGCGATTTCCGGCGCGATATACGCGACGGTGGCAAAACAAGCGGCTCGCGACTTACGAGGCGGCGGCGTGGCGTGTAGAACATAGGAGACCGTCGACCGAATAAATTGCCTTCCGCACGACTGGAGGCCATTATTATACGGCGGCGGCGGCGGCGGCGGCGTCGAGGAACGCGCGAGTCCTTTAATACCCCCGTAAACCCATTTTACACTACATTTTTCACCGGCCCACCGTGTCCCTGCCGACCGCCCCGCCGCCCCTTCCCCTTTCGCCCCCCGATTGTCGTTCGGGTACTCGCGTACACGGCGGCGGCGGCGAAGACTCTCGGACGGGATTTTTATTATATTACGTTATTTATTATTTCTCCGCCACCGTACATGGATACGGACGACGACGACGACGACGACGACGCCGCCGTACACGCGTTCGGTATCGATTACCGCGTTCAATTTCGTGATATTAATTCGCGAGCGCACGCGGGATGTGATAGGCGTGCGCCCGCGGAAAAAAAACTGTGATCGCCGCATAGTCGGATGCTCGGAGGTGTGAAAAGTCGAATGCGTGTTCTACCGAAACCGGGCCATTATAGAAAAAAAAAAAAAAAAACGACGATCCAGATTTCTTTTTCGTTTTCGAGGGCGGAGATGCGAGGGCGCGTGAACAACGGGAATATAAGAGATTTCGAATCCGCTGCGAACGCGTGTGAAAGACGTGGACGAAAAATTAGTGCATTACCCGAAGCGGTCGAGCCCAGAATGGAAGCCAAACGGGGTTTCTCCTCGTCCAAAACCGTCTCAGCCGTCGTTTTGAACACGCCGTACAGCTCGGCCACGCACCGGATGCGCATTTTGCCCACTTTGAAGCTGTTCACCTCCAGCTCCAGTTCCACGGTGGTCGTGGACAGGACGGGCGGTTCTTCGCCGGCCGGCGCGGTGGCCAAAGCCCCTGACGCGAGCGGAGACGACGACGGAGCCGCCGGGGCCGGCAGTTCGGTTAGCCAGCTGACCGGAGACAGCCGACCGTAACTCGAGTTCATCTACAACAGAACGCAAGCGAAACATCCAATGTTATTACGATAAACGTTTGGTGTTTTACAAAACTGTAAACAAGGACGGTACTGATGGGAGAGTACGGCGCACCACTGCACACTCGTTTGATTCGAACGCCTGAACGGCAACGGCGTAACGATTCTCGAAAACAATTATAACAATCATTGCCGAGAAGATTCGGTTAGCGAAACACGTCGTTTCACGGAATATCGACCGGTTCTTTTTAATTTTTTTCCCCGGTTAGATTTCTGTTAGCGAATTCAGTTCGATTGATGTGTTCGGGAAGTCATTTTTGATTTGTCTTGTAACTGACTGAACAACGGATGAATTAGGAAAGACTGGTTATTAAAAGACGTTATCATATTTGATATAATTCAGTTCAAAATAATATTTATCATCTGAATTTTTCATCGAATAATTTCTATTCTCACATTTCAGACGCGGTGCGAATTACTCCGGCGTTATTATAGTTTTAACGATACGTTTTTTTCGTTTTACAGTAATAGTTGACACGCCTATTTCTGAAATTAACACACGTTCCAACAAATTCGTTTTTCATTTACGATATTTTACTGTTGCGTACGGATACCCTATACATCCTGCCTTCCAAACTTTTCCCTTACTACGGTGGACCACCCAAGATACTTATAAGAAAAAAATCTACATACCATAGTATGAAGATTTTCTTTTTTCTTTAAGTTAAATTCGCTTTATTTATTGTGGGGGAGGCAACGTTAAAATGACAAGATTATGCACATTTTTTTTTTTTATAATAATATTCCAATATAAATATTTCATATTCAATAATAACTTTACGTTCGTTCTCGGACCTAACGGCTAGGAGAAAACTTCGACCATCCAAAACCATTAATAAATAACCATTTCATTTGATATCTTCATTATTTTAATATCTTACAATACATTATAAATAATAGTATTATAGTACAAAATAAGCAAACCATTAATACGGTTATTTAAATTTTTTACGTATAACTATGGTCATCCAAGTGTTTCGCTATTTCATTTATAGTAAATTCTGTCGGCATGAAACCCTGGCAAACAGTGGACACTAGTTAAATCCGCAGTACTATTACGGCTCGGTCTCCTCGAAATAAATAAATAATGTACCCTACATTTTTACAATACCACTTGATTCTTTTGTGTATCATTATTTCTATGTCAAATGATTTTTTTTTTCCTTATAATATGCACGTACACTTTAAAAGAAAAATATGTTTTTTTTTTTTTTTTTTATTTCGGTTATTTTATCCGCTTATATTATAATAATTGTTTAAGATATCAATGTATCACAAATATTTTATAATTAACTAGAATACAAATGTAGTTTTTATTTTTTTTATGATTTACAATAATCGTTTGCGATGTTAGAGAAGCGGAATTATTCATACGTGTTACTATTAAAATTCTATCGAGTGTATCTAATATCTAATACTAATACGGTATAACTTTTATTTTAACACGTTTTCTTGTATCTTAAGTTCAATCCGTTATAAATCATAATAATATTATATTATCATCTTAATATTTCTTATTTCGTAATCACATATAATTCAAACTTGATTAAATATTTTCATCGGTATTTTCGAGAAAATGTCTGTTCTTCGGAACACGACAGAATGAATATATCTAACGTTTTATTAGGTACATTATGTTTTAAAAATCGACAAACGACATAGCGTGTCCGCGGAAAAACATTTTTTTGATTTTTATCATACGATTGTTCTATACGAAAATAATATTTAAACTAATAAGCGTATTTTCGTCGATTCATCGCGTCCGACGTGTTTTTTTTTTATTTGCATGGTTTCCTAAAATAAATTACCATTAATCATAGTATAGAGTGGAAAATTCATAGCAATCAGAGATTTAAAATATTTATCGCGTGCCGACAACTGTATGCGTTTGAAATGACATCGATGAAGGATTATTCCATACTTGGGTTTATTTTGGAAACCAATTTTGGAATTTTTTCATTGATTTCTGGCTACCCCGGTGGCACCACGCACAAAAACGAATTGGATAATTATTTTAAGAAAAGAAAAATGTCTACAGTGTGCCTATAACGTACGAGACACAGTTGTTGTATTATTATTATTATTTAACTTGATTTTGCATACGCCCGGAGCAATATTTCAAGGCGAATATTATGAACAATATACTACGGCGGTAAAGCGACTCTGGAAGCTGTATTATTGGCGGAACGAGAGGGGAAATGTGTGAAATTGATTTTTTTTTTTTTTTTTTTAAACCTAACCCGTAGTACGCCGGATGATGACGGTCATAATACTAGTCGGTTTTTCTGTTGTTGTTATTGTTGTTGTTGTTACTGGTGGTGTTTTTTTTTTTTTTTCCCCTAGATTATTATAAATAATATTATTTTCTGCGAGTACGCGTTTTACGGCGGTTGATAAATGAACGGCGAATGACGATTGTCTAGTTTTTCGAGACGGGAGGTGGCCGATTCAGCCGGTCGTATGCAATGGTCCCGTGTGGACGCGCCCGGCGTACGCTCGCCGACGTTTGCTTCAGCTGGCCGCTATTTATCGTTGTCCGATAAACGCTCGGATCGTGGGCACGTGCGAGAGACATTCGATCCGCGGCTGCCGCGTCGGTTGCCAATTAACGTCGAGTCCGCGCACCGTAATTGGCGTGGGTACGCAAAGCCCGGGAAAACGCGTACGCGGTATAATTGAGCGTTACAGTGATGTGTCGTGCGATATATCATTCTATGCTATAGCGGTACATAATAATAATAATAATAATAATCGGAGTTCGGGTGTCGTGGTACTTATAAAAATCGTGGAAATAACATAGGTACTCCGCTATAAGCGTTTAAAAAAAAAAAAAAAAACCGCGTTTAAATAAACAACTCCAACAACAAAAACACTGGAAAGCAGTCGAATTTTTCCCAGTCGACAATATTTAATTTTTTTTTTTTTTTTGTTTATACATAATTGATCTGGGAATACTTAAAGTAGCTATCGAAATACGAGTATTTGCAAACGCACATGCCGATGACGCGATATAGTAGCTTTCTACACGCACATCCTCGGTGACAATGGTAGACAACGTAGAGATTTCAACCCTGTTACTTCCGTTAATGAACATTGATGAACATGAGTAGGTATCTTAAATCCAATATTTCTTGTGAAAATATGAAATTTAAATGGTCGAGGAGGTGTTTGAAAGACAAAACCCTCAAAAGATACATCCCAGACGCCATGCATAAAAAATGCCATCCTTCAGGCCGAGATCTGTAGATGTGTATAGAGTAAAAAAAAATTTAAAAAAAACACTATCCCACCAAAACTACATAATAAATTAGTATTAAAACAAAACTCTATTTCCGATGTTTTGGCTCATTGGTCCAGAAGTGACAGAAAAAAAATATTTATAACAAACACAAAACAGTGCAGTAGTCTCTATTTTTGGGGAATATTTAATAAAACATACAAATTTATGAAATATCTGGACCGTCGTTTATGCATATGACATAGTAAAAAACTCGTAAAAAAAAAAAAAAACACAAACAATTTTAAAAAAACTAGCGATAATATAATGTTATTTTAAGAAAAACGGTCAAATTTGATATACTTTAATATCTTTGTATTTTTATTGTGGACCTTTCCACAACTCTTTACAGGATTTCATATGGAACAAAATAGGAAAAAAAGTCAAACACCAAACCATTACTATTTTTTAAATAAAGCAATATATTAGTTTTATTCTCGCATTAAATTAAAGGCGAGCGTTTAGTTTCTACAATCGTTGTTTAGCGAGAATTCAAGAGCAATTACGGTTGTACCACGGTAACGGTGACAGATTGACAGATCCGAAAATCAAAGCGAAATGATTGAATAGTCTGATCGACATGTTTATATTTGAACGAAATTGATTTTACTTTTTCTTAAGAATCCATATTTTCAGTTAACCGAAATCAACTCAGTATCGTTTTTTTTTTTTTTTTTTTTGATGATTTCTCGTTTATTTTTAGTCCACAATAAATTATTCTAAACACACCTACAACAGTTTGCCTACCCACGGTGATGAATATATCTGACGGTATTTTTTCGTTTAACCTGTAAATAATTGGTGTAAGAATAATATAATAATATATTGCCTACTGTGAATTGCCCGCGAGATTTTAACGCTTTTAATCTGACCCTACAGACACGAGCAACCGTCGGGATTTTTTTGTCACGCGTTCTCCGGGAAGCGTTTTTACAAACCCTATCCGCGTTTGGCCACGGTAGAAACGTAAACGAGTAGGCTTTAATAATTTTAGAAGGTTTTGTGAAGTTTTACTAAACGAAAACCGTTTGTTTATCCAAGAAAGTTATATTTTTATAAAAATAAAATCTACAAAAAATGCGAGGATCCGCTGCCAACACATAGGGAAAATGGAAAACCTACCTATTGGCCCAAACCATATACTCCTCCAAAGAAGTCGCAGGTTCCGCGAGAACAAATCTAAAACATACGGTGTCCCAGTCGGTGGATAACCAGTCGGCGGGATGTTCACGTACAGCTCGGGCCGAATTCGAATAGAGTCTGTATGTAGGGCGCCGGGAAACAAAAATATGACATTATATGTTCATAAATCCTCATGACACGCGTATAGTATATCAAAAACAATTATTTAAACAGGTACGACCCCGAAAAGCTACTTTATGGTCACGACGAAAAACCAAAATGCATATCAACTATACGCGTATACGCATTATTTTATTATAATATGACTTTTATGGTCCTCTTGGTACTCGACTTGGCGCCGTTTACGGTGCACGTGCGTTTTCGGACGTTTATGATGGCGCGCGTATTTATTTATAATGTTTTACGCGTAAAAAGTGAAATGTAATATTATGATTATATTTTCACGGTTAACTTCTGTATATACCTGTACACCGGGCTGCGATTTCGCATTAAAAATAAAAACGGATACCGAATTTATGTACAAAGTTCTTATCGGCGCGACGTCGGTGTTTAAATTGGACTCGTTTTTGTGCATACAAATCGCACGTAACTGCGTTATTAACGGAGCACGTTTGTACAAAAAATATTATATTTACTTGTGTATATAATCTGTCTGAGAAACACAAAAACTTTTAGCGGTGTTCGCTCTCTCCCGCGCGTATATTGTCGTACAATATCATTGTGTAAAACGGACGCTATCCGTTCAGAAATTTATTTGTTTTTCTTCGCTCGTTCGCATCGATTTTATTTTACCTACCTGCGGGCTATACGGTTTATTTACTTTTTATTTATTGTGTTCCGTGTGCAGCGTATATACTCACACTAAATATTCGATTGGAGCGATAAGTGCTTTTGACTTTTGGTTTTTAATTCCCTAAGAAGATTGCTGAAGTTTTTCCAAATCGTCTCTAAATTTTTAACACTTGAAACATTCTTTCTATATACATGTATATATATATATATATATATATATATATATATATATATATATATATATATATATATATAAATATTTTAATCACATTAGTAAGACGAGTTTTTCGCTAATCTACTGTCCGATACCTCTCATTTAAGGAGAAGAAGTACGGATGTTTGTACGAACGAATATGTCGTTTTATACGAAAAACTGTACATGAATTGTGTCATCAATTCCTTTAAGTGGAAACGGTCGGTTTGTATAGTACCCATTGTCCTGTTATATGTAAATGTTGACAAATCAAATAAAATTAAAATAATAAATCAGAATAGTGCATTTTAAAAATAACGTCGTTATATTTGATGAAAGTCGAACGTTTTTTAGCAAACGTTCGATTCTAACTCTTTATGCGATTACTCGTATATGCGAATATGTTGACTAGGATACGTCAAAAATTTCAAAAAATAATTATTTTTTTTAAAAAAAATTAAGAATAATTTACCACATTATGTTCCTTAGTAAAAATTACTATCATAAAACTATTAAATAAATAACTAAATTTCCTTCAATATTTATTTCGGACGAGCAATTAGATAAATTTTTATAGTTTACTACTAAATAAACGTGGAATAGATTCATTACTAAATTTAAATAATTTTACTATTAGATTTGAATAGTTTTACAACTAGATTCGACTAGTTTTACTACTTGATACGAATAGTTTTACTACTAGATTTGAATAATTTTACTACTCTATTTAGATAATAAAGATTTTATGATTATTTTATTAAATATAGAATACAACTGAATACAACATGTAATTTATTAACATAATATTCAATACTGTCGTAAAGTTATTATACTATCTGGTGCACTATAATAAAACTACGCTATATGTATGTAGAGGCAATAAATTCACTACTATTAATAACAACTAATAATATCTAATAATTACAGTGTTTACTAGTAATTATTCAAAACTATTTTACAATTATTATTATTATTTTTTTTTTTAATAGTTTATTATAAGGGTACTACTAGTGATAATATTAGTTCACTACTATAAAATGAATAAGTAGTAACTATTAAGAATTAAATAGCCAATTATTAGAGGTAACGGTGAACTACTTTAATTATATAGTCAACTTCTAAACACCAATATACGTGTTTACTAAGAGATCTATATTATGAAACGACAAATAATTGAATACGAAATCAATTCTAGGATAAAAATTAATTTCGATAAACCAGAATTGAAAATTTGCATTAGGTAATTGGGCGTTTCAATAAACTTTTTACGATGTCTATGGACACCAATATTTCTGCTTACTCTGCCTGTCTCGGTAATACGTAAACAGGGGCATTCCATACTTCAAAAAATCGTGACTTTCCGATTGAGTTAAAGGTAAAAGGACCTAATTTAATTTGTGTATCGAGATTATGCGCGTTCTTATTTAACTAGATTTTTCTTCATTCTGTTACTCCTAACGTCTTATTGAAAAGTACAAATATAAAAATTGCATTCGTTCATGGTACACAATAAAGTACATTTTATTTCATAAAATATACAAAGGTTTCTTTGCCTTACTCGAGTGAACAGAGAGTCGCGATCGAAATAAGAAATACTTTTGTTGTGAATATTACGCGCGAGACGGAGAAAACAATTAATGTTAGTCTCTAGATATAGGCCCTCTCTCTGACAATTTTACCCTGTATAACGATAAAAGTGAAATGCAAAGAAAATTTAAACGCAATTTTATTTTCTATATTGTACAGTATAACGTACGAATACATACTAAATTGGTATTTTGTATTCTTTCCGATCAGATAAAATAGAAATGTACATAATTACACTGTACAAAATATACTTCAGTTTTATAATGTTTGACGTTCGATATCGAATTATGTTTTAAAATGTACTCGTTAACAGCAACTCGCTTTGATGTGCGCATAACGTTATATTGTTGCTATCCGAACGTACCTAAGTGTAATTGAAAAATCGTTTAGGTTTCCACATCACAACAATATACGTATAAACGAACCAAACGAGCTTAAATCGTCTCTGCATCCGTTCATCTGTCGTTACATTTCCGGCGGCATTATGATTACTTACACCGTGGGATTTTTTTTCAACTCTGCGGTGCAATCTTATCGAACGCTCAATACGAATGTTATACTTAGAGAATGTACCCTTAATGTTTTGCAATAATATTCAACCATCTAGTACTAGTATGACTTAAACGTCCGGTAAAATATAACAATATCGTCCGTCCAGGTCGTGAATGAATTGTGTATCGTTGAAATCTAAGGCGCCGAGCGCCCGTTACGTACGCGTTTGCGATACTATCGTAACGACGAAATTTCGTCGCCTCGAGAATTTATTAAAATTTGTATCTTCGAATTAATTAACATTAATTAAATATTATTGTTGTCATTTCTTACTGTATAGAATAGTTCACACTATTTAGTTTTCATCGTGGGCGCTGCAGGCTATTTACGCTAAACATCAATACCCGTATCGAGATAAAACGATTTTTCATCTCGAGGTTATACGTTCGGGGAAAAAAAAAAAGCCCCGCGTTGACATTTTTTTATTGATTGCGTAATATTAGGCGTGTTTTGACAATACAATTTTCGGTAAAATAGTTTACTGCTTTGTTTGCTACTTGATTGCAACGTCGCCAAACCGTTTTGTTTGCTGTACAGTATTTTACCGATGGACAATCAGTTATCGTAAACAATAAACGTTGTCTTGAATTGTTTGCTTATTCCGGAAATACGGTTACCGGAGAGCATAGTTATTTTTCATCTAATGACATCGACCAAGTTGCTCAAAACGATTGATCGTACAGAATATTGCGAATTCAATAATCGTTTATATATATATGTATGTGTGTATACGAAAACGAGAATTCTGCCCTATTGCGCAGTAACTATAAGTAGTACATTTTTCGATAAATTGACATTTTACACCTATAAATTAGTATATCTGATAAAATAAGTAGAATATTATTTGTAATTTTTAATTTAAAACTTGGCTGAGGGATTTTCCTGAAAATTTATGATTAAGAATATTGATATATCCGGCATTCATTGGATTGTGTTTCTGTGGTTTGGGAAAACTCGGTATAAAGGACAGTATCGAAGTGTCTAAAGTGCACGTCAGTCTATACCGTCGGAAACTTTTGGATTATTGACACACAGCGATATTAATAGTAAATATATATTGCAATGACACCGTTGTCAGCGAACTGTCGTTTTTTTATGAACAGTTATAAATAGTATTATTATTAGTTTATTTTTTTTTTTTTTAAAGAAGAAGAAGAAGAAGAAGTTAGTATTATGATAATTATGTACTATTACTGAGAAAAGGGGCTTTGACCCCTGGTTGATGAAATTGACAACCCCCGTTGCATGGTTAACGTAAATAAAATATAAAAAATAGGTATGAAAGGTATATAAATATAAAAACTGTTTTGTATAATAAAGAGGTATTATTATAAATAAAAACGGAAAAAAAAATACTACTAACAAGTCTTATTGCGATTTGTTTTCGCTATTTCTAACCTTTATTAAAAGATCCACGTGGAATGTCGTACGGAGAGAAATTTTGTGATATTTTCTTGGGAAATTAATTAACAAATTTCAAATTTTATTGTAAATTATTTATTATTTTGTTTTTACATATTTATTTGTGTTTAATTTTCTAAAACGGATTTAATAAACCAATAAACGTCCGTGTGTCTACAACCAACTCACAAAAATTCACCTTAGAATAATCGCCATTCTTGAAATCTGGAGCGAGGTTACTGGTAGAAAAGTCTTCAACAAACAGGGAAAAAACTGAAGCACACATCATAGTAATACCTACACATTAGCTCATTGTGTTCAAAATCCTAACCTTTTCATATTTATTAAGTTTTCTTTTTCTCAAATATTCTTCGATATTACATAAATGTTTTAGCTGTTATAAACAATACGAGTGCGTTAAGCAATATCGTCGTAAATTTTAATTGGGAACCGTAAACTAACGTCTTCGAACAACAATATTATATTTATGGTAAAGAATTCGACGCTAATATATAATAGGTGTCGTAATAAACATGAACCACGGTCATGGGGTTGGGTGTGGTACAGCGGAAATACAGCAGCAGGTACCACTTAGATTTTCCGCGTAGTCCTCACGTTGTTACATAAGATAATAGCTGTTAGTATAAATTATAAAATGACAGTTTACGTACAACATTCTAGAAAATATTATCTACCTCGTAAATAATAATTGAAAGCGATTTTATAAACGGGGTAAAAAAGAAAAAACAAAAACAAAAACACCACTCTCCGGAATATCTTAATTATCGATTTTTAAAAAATATTATATTTTTCTCTTTTACTATATCTGTTTGAGTTTAAACGGAATTATATCCTTTTGAGTTGTCCGGTAAAAATAAAGAGCGGGGATCAGTAGGAGTACCTAGGTTAAAAGGTCAATAAGTTACGTTCGCTTAGTATTTTGTCCAATAAAACTCTTCAGTATAGTAACTTATAAAATATGTTATTTAAAAATTATATATTTTCCTGCAGAAATGTGTACATAATAACATAATCAGTAACCATGTGCACGTCAAATGGATAAAATAAATATTGACGGTCTGTAGATTTTATTTTGTAAACATTTATAACGCCTTCGTTTGAAACACTTACGAGTATACGCATCAGTATAACATTTCCGTATAAAACGTTTATGTATTTAAAAGAACCACTCGGCGAAATATTATCTTCTCTGAGATTTTGAGTGGAGCACTGGAGCGATGAGTATATCGGCTGTTCTATGGATGTGTATATTTTTTTTATTTTTTTTTTATGACAGTAATTTTCATAGCAAAAATCTTAATCCAATCAGAATAGAACAAAAAAAGCTTTTAGATCCGATTGATGCAATAAGAAGTTGATTTTTTAATTTTAAAATCAAAAAAGCATAATTTTTGAAATAAAATTTCGTCTAATCGTTATATTAGAAAGTTATTTTTTGATGGTTATTATAGTTTTCTTAATTACGGGAAAGATTACATAAATAACAGTTACATTATTTTCAATTTATTCAACGAATACTTATGTTGGCCTTTTCTACAGTTGTAAAAAATTGAAAACGTTTTAGTGATTTTAAGCTATTTATTAATATTTGACATTTTCTAGGCATACAAAACATGTTTAACCGCCCTTTGATCTGTTACAAATGATTTATCGTTGGATACAGATATAAATTAAATAACTTAATACATCTCACCTTCCCAATTTCTCACCTGGCACACCAATCAACAGTATCAGCTCTTTAAATTATTGTTTAAAAACAAATCTATTAGAAATAATTGTATATATCTGAAACGTTCACGAATATATGAAATAATTATACTAGGACTTTATATATACGAAAATTTAGTATTTAAAACATTCAGACAATTTCCAGTTTAATTGAATAAAATTTGTCATGATCATCATAAATGATCAAGAATTGAACATAAGGCATATAATTAGCTAAATTTACTTAGTAGTGAAAATAAAAAATGATCGTAATGTAGTTTTTTAAAATTTGAACTTTACAAGCTTATAACAAAAAAAAACTAAAAATCACGAAATTTTAAATAATTTTGAATAAATCTTTTCTCATAATCATTTGTTGTTGAAAAAAATGTATAGGTACGCGTAGATATATGTACCTATATTAAATAGCATATTGATTACCTATTAGTAGGTACTTACTAATAGTTAACCTCCCCAACTTTTAAGCTTTCAAACAAATCTTTTAAATTGAACTTCATAAGTGTATTATAATTATACGTAATTGAAAGTTATAAAAAATGTTTATTTACCTGTGTTAAAAAATATTATGTATATTTACCTATTATTGAGGTTATATTATTACGTACATGAACAGGGTGTTTAATAAATTTATTCATATTCACTTTCGAAATAATATCACATTTTATTTTTGAATATTATTACAAACATATTACAATCATATGTGTTTCGCCTTTGGAATATTAAGGGCCATATCAGCTGAATAAATAGTATCACGACATTTTTTATCCTCAAAAATAACTAGACTTGTTTGTCTTCGCTGAGACGTGTTCATATTTTTAAACACAGACGGCGTGACCTTGAGCCGGTGTCTGAAAAACGCAAAATACACGTTAAAATATTTATAAAAAGAAGTTCTCCATAGAAAAACCACGCGATTAGTACTCGACTAACGACGTATCCTCCGACGTATTGACCGTACTGTTTATTTGCGTCTGTAGTTTTGGCCGTGGACCCACAATGTTATCAAAATTTACATTTTATTATGGTTTTTTGATTTGCATGACGAATGGTTATCTGTTATTCCAATATTCTAAAACCGTACGACTTTTTATAACATTAGGTTTAATAATTATTTATATTTTAAAATTATGTTTTGTACAATGTATTAGTTACTTTTTTCTTGAAAATTTTACTTAAAACAATGATTATAATATTGTCTACTTTTAGTATGTTTTATTTTTTACTTCTAGGCTCTAAGCAAAACTTATAATTATTATCTTGTTAAATTTCCGAGCAATTCTAATAATTCAAACAATGATATTCACGCAGTATCTTCCACATAATTATTATAAATCATTATGTTTTGGAACCAAAGATATATCATATAAATATACGTAAGTATTATAATTTTAATTATTTTTGTTTTTCTAACCTCTTCGTTTCCTCGTACACTGTAATATAGTATTTTACTGTGATGATAATTGTCATTTTATTCCTCGACGTTTTAATTTAATTTCAAGTACTATTGCTTAACAAATTTAAACAAATTATACGCACAACTTTGAAAGCACTATTAATACGACTTAAATTTATATAATCGGCTAATGTTAACCATGCGAGGCGTCTTAAATTTCGGGCCGAGTGAAACTGCTGTTTCAGAGTTTATTGCATTAGGTATTCGGTTTGCGCATTTCAGTCCGTTTAATAGCAGTCTAAAACAATAAACATCGCTCTGTTCCTACGATTACGGGGAAAGAGGAGAGATACGCTGGACGGATTCATTCCGCATCAGTCAATGTAAGTAGACGTGACAACTTCTATAATACTGAACCGTCGGGAGAAAAAAATACATGTATAGCCGAACGTTACAGTTATAATAGTTGGTGTCATATTATAAAACTCGATCGTAATAGAATATATACACCCAATATTTTTTTTAGTCACGTCATGTTATATACGACGAGACTTTTTGTTTGAGCGAAACTCTAATCACATTTAGAAATAGTATGTATAGGTTACATTATGTTAACTTTAGACAAGTTAATATAATCGTTGTTGAGATTTAAGTAAACGAATTTATTCATAGATGATTTATCTAGATTTTACTTTTTTAACTTTTATCTAGAAAATTTTGATATATATCTGAGGTATATAAAAATAAAATATCATTTCATTTAGTATCTAAATTATTATTATCCAAAACAAAAGCTCACATGGTAATAAATATTTAAGTTATACTTTTATAGTTGTTAAAATTAATTTCAAGTCTGTGTTTACAGTAATATTTTAACCATTTAAATTTATATTTTCCTTTTCAGCATAAGCTTATGGTAGGAAATTAAATTAAACGTATTTCATTCTTTTTAGTTATACATATATTCATCTTATTTATAATTTACTTACGTCGAAATGTTTTAATTATTTGTTATCTTTATACTTATTTATAGAATCAAGAAAAATTTACTTACCTGCGTCTCAACACCGACAGGCAGCTAATACCACTTATGTTCGCGATAAAATAAAAAAAAAAAAAAAAACCGTATAATAAATTCATGCGGTGTTTGGTCCGCGAGTTGCAGTTTTCCGGGATATTACGCCGTGTTTAATTAAAACAGATTTCGAAACGGTAAAATAATATAATACTCGTATTGAACGTATTATTATGGTATTATTCCATATTGTCCGAATAAATCGCACATATTACTAGCCGGCGAAACAAAAATGCAATTCATAGGTGCCCGATCCATTAATCATTACACTATTATACAATATCGTAAATTATTACATGACCGCATACTATTATTGTTTGTACAAATAATATTCAGGGTGAAAATACACGTATTGAGAGATACGTGTTTTATACGCACAGAGAGAAATATTATACACAACAATAATACCGTGTTGTTAAACGTTCTGTGACGTTTGCAGTGTTTTGTGCCGTCTGTTTTAAAATTTTTTTTTTTTTGTTTTCATTTACATTTGAAACACGAAAGGAAATGTGCGCCGTGAGTATTATAAGTAGGTACCGATAGGCATTTCGCGTGCAATAACAATAGTACGTACGTATATATTATTAAAGGTTAATCGAAACCGGAGTTGCGATATTATACGAGAGTACAATAATAGGTATGTCTCGCGGTTGACGATTCAAAAATATGTAAAGAGAAAAACGAAAATATTATTCCAAAATCGTTTACAAGATTATTAGTTTGTAGCAGCTCGTCATGTGGAGCGAGTGAATCGAAGTCTCAGACCTGTTTAAGTCTATCGAAGTCTATCAAAGTAATGATTTATAATGACCAAGTTTTTTATCAATCTGCTCTCAGCCTCCCTAAAAGTATGATGATTAGTGAGTGTGTAAGTCAGTAACTAAAATATAAATTTTAAATTCTTCAAGTTTAAAAATGTTTAATATCAAAAGCTCAACTTTGTACTTTGTCGTAATCTATTTTTATACTTTCAAAAGACTATCTTAAAGGAAACAGAAATATAAGAGCGAGAAAAACCTGGTGAATTAGTTCGTGTAAAAATGTTCTGCCATAATGCTTGATGGAAGCAGAGCCACTGCACGGCCATGCCAGGCACTCAGATTTCGTTCCAAATAAAATATAAATTAGTTTCGCAATGATATTTTCATAGCTGCTTAATATTTTTAATTTTCAAAATAATGACCGATTACTCATTGGAACATAATATCAACAAATAATACTTTTAATGATAACAGCACCTCGTTTTTTTGTATTTTTGATCCACTTATAGTTTTTTTCTATATATTATGACGTATACTGAAGAAAAAAAAAGTTAATATAGGACATATGACACAGTCATCCCGCTTGTGAGCAGGCCTCTGATACTCGTTCACCTTGTAATTTTTAAAACATTCGCCTCACCGCCTTACAAGGCTCACGAGCCACCACTGATGTTAGTAGTACTACACAAAAGTAATTTCATTATTATTCCATTAGACGAGTATATGTTTCATTCAGACAGGGCGACGATCAATATGTGAAAATCGAAAAACACATCCAGATAAATCAAAACGGAACGCAAGCCAATTTAAATATAATTTCGTATTATCGAAAATTGCGCTCACCGCCTATCTACGCGCTTGTATATTAAGTAGATAAATCTTATTAGACATCGTAATTATATATATATATATACCTACCTAGTCTGTTCGTGGTCAGCTGACAACCGGAAAAATGTGAAAATCCCGTTTCAAGTATACCAGCGTATTTATAAGTGTGTAACCACTACATGTCTACTCCATTAATGAACATCCCACGAGCAGATATAGCAAATCTTCCCCTTAAATTTATGATTTTCCCCAATTACCACTTTCCCAGCCAATGCGATTATTTCATAATATTATATAAAATACAATATTTTTTACTTAATCCACTTATTCCATCTATTTACTATTTATTTCCTACTGGGCACTCATTAACACAATTTTACTCTACTATATTTCCAAAAGACTATATTTTAATCATTTGGACACATAAAATCTCGTCAGAAACCTATATTTCATAAAAAGTGCGTTAATGTGCGTGCACGGTACACCCATAGCTAAACAAAAAGTATAAAATGGTAACGGCTATACCAGTATCTCTCTCGAACAGTACATAGAGAATTCTGTCAGTTTGAGGTTCAATATTAAAACTGCCCTAACTTACTTGAATAATGCTTTAGACATAACGTGTGTGGTCTGTCAACTATTCTTGTTAACATAAAGTTAGTTTTACACACGTTGGTTACTAAATCGACTATTAGTCATGTTGATTTACAATCAAAATAAACTGTAGTAGAGAACGCAATGTTCTCGTATAAATCACGAAAGTTATGCAACCAATTACAGGAGGCAGAGGGCAGAGCCTGTATAAGAAATTATAATTTTCCCTTTTAAAGAATACGTTTGTTGTACTATATGAAAAATAGAAAGCTTCAGATTAATACGATTGGAGAAAACAATAAATTAGAAATGGTGAAAACAGGATGCCTGCGACGTGCCGGATAAACGTAAATAAGCCGAAACTCACCACTGCAAACGGTTCTGGAACAGAACCAAATAGATGAAATACTAATAAGAGGGCCGAGTATGATGCGGAAACACATGTTTTACTGTATGTGTTTCATGTATAGTGAAATAGGATTGGAAATCATTATGAGGTGTACCAAATATAAAGATTTTGGCGAAGGATAGCTGGATGACAATAGTTGTAAAAATCATGGCCATAGAGTCCACATAAACCCGAATGATAATAATACCAAAAACTGATAATTTGTTTGAAGCCGCGCATTATCGTTAGTTAAATGCAGGTAAACACGGCAGTGACATTAAAACGACCGGACTTCTACTTCTGACCTAACTTGAATTATAACGTTCACCACAAAGAACCAAATGGATCCGCATATCCCGCCCTAAACCCCACTAGCTACCGTATTTGATGCTCGTTCGGAATTTCCCCCAGGAATTTTATGTCCGAAACACGAAAACAATATATTTTCGCTTTTATTCATAGTTGCTACACCATATACAGTGTACACGGGTTATCGCTCGAGCGGTTCAATACGCATACATACGATAGGTACGGTAGTTCAAGTACTTGCCTGCTCTCCCGCCATAAAGCCAAGTACGTCGGATGACGGTCGCACGTTCATTCACGATAAAAGTACAATAAATTATTAAGAACATATTTTATATAATGTTTAGTATAATATTGTTGTTGTATAATTATATGTTTTTAAATTTTACAAATTTTTTGCACGTGAGGTAACGCTGGTGTGGTTACTCGTTTTAAACAATTCGTACCTACCGAGTATTATTATTTGATTATACTAAGCCTGGACAAGTACTTGCATTTACAACTAAATTAATTTTCGTCATTTTCAAATGTAAATAAAGCTAATTAAAGTTTATATATCGATTCATTTAAGTGGAAAAATTAATCAAAAATTAAAATTTACTTCTTAACTCAAATTTATATCATTAAAAAAAAATAAAATAAAAAATGAGTAAATATGTTTATATGAGTATACAAAATAAAAATTGAAATCAACGAGCTTGTTTAAATTTTAAATTAATTCGAACTAATTAAAAGTTAATTCATGTGAACTCCTAAAGTTAACAATTAAATAAATAACATAAGAAGTTAAATTAACTTAACTTTAATTTATTAACTAATTAATGCCAAACCTTGGATTATACTATGATGATTTCGTTAATGTTATTATCGTTTAAAAGCAATATTGGGAAATATTGCTAATACTTGTATCTAGATAAAAGATAACGATTGTATACTAAAGATTTATCTTTGGTAGTGATAGTTTTTAATTATTAAGATAACATAAAATATAATGGTTATATATATTAAAATAGATCATGAAAATATTTTTTCCAAAAAAATAGGCATTTCAGATTTAAATCATATTGGTAACGCAAAGATATTCAAGTAGAATCATTTCGAAACCGAGGACTTTTCAATTTAAGTTGTAAATTTTAAATTCTTCTGAAGGTAACTGATCTCGTATATCGTACTTATTTTATCGTTTGAAATGTTCATCATCGTATGAAATAATGCGCTAGTATGGCTCTTGGACAGTAAACAAATATATGGACCACGTCAATTTCATGTCTATATAACACTAGGTGGTATACACCTTGACATGATTGTTACAGTCTACGAGATACTTTAAGAGTCGTGGTATCAGTCTCACTCTAACAGTTTGTGTTAAAATATTAAAATTGACCGTATGATAAGTTACAATTGGCCATTCATTTCTTTATTATCTATGGGCATTAGATACGCTACAATATTATAATATGTACAGTCCGGAAATCACAGAGCTAGCACATTTATTTTGGTACAATATATTTCCACCAGAGTGCAGACCCTTCGAATTTATATCCTAACAGCAATGACAAGTCGTGCAGAATTTTGCACTCGATAATTTTCCGTTTCGTTTATTATATCGACAATATTCGTCTCCATAGAAAACGCGTTCATGCACCCAACACCATAATATTATTTATTTTAAAAATAAATTCTAAAACCAGCACCGTCGCCGTCGGTATTTCATTACGAGAACATGTTTCAGAACCGCGGAAATTAATATTTAAAAAAATAATTTTATTATTTTCGAGGAGAATAGATATTATACTGTTATACTGATGAGAGTAACGTTCGAAATTCGGATCATATTATTTTACATCTGGGATTTTATAAAAATCTTGCAAATATTTTTAGCTGATATTTGTGTGCAGTTATTTGCATAATATGAAACATTTTTCACCGAATAAATTCCGAGAAAATTTCCCCAACATACCGATGTAATATTTAAAATATCGCCTCGTGTTTGTGTTTCATTTTGGACGACTTCCCAGTCCGGTGAATTGCGGTTTCGCAGTTAGACATTGAACTATACACAATTGCAGAATCGCAATATCAATTAATTGATTAAGGCCGTGTTCTGTACTGCGTACGACAAACAACGTCCTCAAATGCCGACGACGCAATATATTTATTATATTAAAATAGTAGTCGTATTGCCGTTGCAGCGGTCTTTATTATCCGATCTCGTTCGAAACGTTACATATCCAACTCAACCCGCATAATCTCTTAATTCCTGGAGCATAATATTAAATCCATTATAACATCATTATATCCTGCGTTTGGAGAGAGTTTTAAAATCAGTTGAACCGTTGTATTATTATAGTAATAATTCCTTTACATTGTCTACCCCCGTAACAATTTGTTAACCGTAGCTGTGTGATTGTATAAAGTTCCAATTCATTGGCGTGGTGAAAAACGTATTCTGAGGCCTGTGATGCCCCAACATCAAATTGGTTGCGGGCGGATGGTGTAGGGTTGTGGTCGTTTTAGGCGTTTAGAGGCGTAAAGCTCTTCTAACTATAGACTAGTGATTTTAAAGTATAGTGACAGCCTTTAATATAAATAATTGTTTCGTATTCTAAAAGCGGTAATATAATTGTATAAGTGCAGAAAATTACTGGGCCTATCGTCAAAATAAAAAAAAGTGTTCTACAGTGTAAAACATGTAAGTACCGTGTTTAATCTGTAAAAGTTACTGAAAAAAAGCATAATAAGTTTTGGATGTGAGTATTTGTAAAAAAAAAAATTTATTGTAAACGTAAAACGATTCTGGTCGGAGGAGTATTAGTCGTGTTTTTTCCCTTACTATCAAGGTAATTTATAAAATCAAAAATACATTGTTTTTTTTTCTAAATTATTTATAATACTACAAGGAAAATAAAAATCGATCTTCGCAATGGAGCGAATAGATTCAAAGTGCTACATTCCTAAAAAGTTTTTGAACGAAGCGATATTTCTGGTAGAAGAGTTCTTAAGGGAATGAACAAAATAAAACCCGAGTCATCTTCTTAACGGAATCTAAAAACAAATCTTGTAAAGGAAAAACCACAATTAACATTTTTTTTTTTTTAACCGCGCTTTATACGTAGTACTTTTTTTGAGTGAAGCATATTTAATTTAATTCGCGTAATAATCGAAAATGACGATAAATAAAATATTATTACATCAAAACATATATACCATCGATTTTTTTTTTCGTTCTATCGAGGATGTAAGAAGAAAACATACTTAGCAAAATCATTTAAAGTGCAGTACTTTTATATTATATAACATGGTTTTGTATACTCTTCTACTTCATACATATATATTGTATACATGTATAGATATAATTTGTAGTATATAAGAATTTACTTCAACGGAGAGTAAAACAATTACAAAAATGTAATCGTTTTTACGTTTGTATGTACATTTGTTTTATTTACTTTTTATGTGTTGTTCGGATGTCGAGAACGACGACAACAAGGAATGGCTATTCGCTTACGGTAATGTGTATTTTTTATTTGTCTGAAAACAATTTTCAGCGTAGTTAATTTTTTACAATAATATTCTTTCGTATAACGCAACGCAATAATAATACAACCAATCGGGTCGTAACAGTAGACGCGCGTACGTTTTTTCGTATTAATAATATTTTACTATCGAGATTACAAAACGTTTTTGATTTTTTTTTTTTTTCGTATTACACCTGCAACGATTATTTAGTGTAAATTTTCAAACAGTGGGAAAAATCCACCTAGTATCGACATATTCGAGTAACTATAATTACAGTGTTTTCAAAATTATAATAATAATCTATTCAATTTTTGAAAATTCAATATTATTTAAAAACTTTGAGATTCCACACGGATTGTTTTAATGATTAGCACACTAAATATATACTGCAGTTATTCTTTTACTTTTTAATCCATTTAATAATTTTAGATTAAACATAAATATACGTAAATTTGAACAATTACATAAGTTCTAAGGTATAAAATTTATATAATATAGGGTCCTTGCCGAGGATTTTATAGAGACGTACAAGTAAATTTTTTTCTCCTTAGGTATTAAATAGAGTCAGAATGTTTAGAACTTTGTATGTTTAAGGTAATTCGATGTTATTGTTTTTTTTTTCAACTTTAAGTCGTTAAAATATACAATTATTAAAAACATTACCAAGAAAAAATCAATAAGAACACACATTTACGCGTTCCAATTTCGCCAAATTTATAGAATTAGGTCAATCAGCAGAAATAACGTTGTTAGCAATAACTGTACCTAAATAATTTTAATTAAAAACTAAATTATTATAAATATAGAGTTATATATAGACAGATGCCTAGGACAATATACTTGTACACAAATTAATAATTGTGAAACGTCTGACTACAAATTATTTGATTTTTATATCGACTATAGTTTTATTGACTTACTTAACTTTAATATTTGTGAAAATAACGCTGATAACATCTGCACGGGTAATTTTAATAGTCCTCTTTTGATAATCACCGATAAAAATTGATAACTTTACAAAGTTTACATTCAAACAACTGATAAAAAATGAATATACAACACAATTCAATAATAGTATGAACAAAATTTGGTAATTTTGAACACGGGCGCCGACCAGATGACAGTCCAACAACATCTCAAAGTCGGATTTTAAAATTTAAATTTCCATACATGGGCTCAAATTAAATTTTGTTTTATATTATTACCGGGTTCTCTTATTGGCTTCACAGGGGAAATACTACTTAGAATAGTCAAACCAGTTGAAGGGGAACACTCAGATGCGTTTTATCGTCGAACATTTTATTTCTATTCTGAAATGTTTTGTCTTACCCATTTGTCATTCAGGTACCACGAGACGTTTGATGGTGGGTTGGACGGCGGTGACGTGCAGTTGCCTTTTAACGTGTCTCCGATGGTGTAGTGCCGTTTCTCTAGCGTTAACAACGGTTGTCCAATCGGCGGGTCTGAAATACAAACATAAATTTAAGATTAAAATGGATTTATTTTGCATTTTTTAACTATAATAATTTGCGCTTATCAAATAATATAATATGAATTATTGAACTCATATACTGACGATATTCAATACAATCTGAAGTTTTACTAATGAAAACTATACAAAAATACATGAAGTATACTGTGTATACTTATATACATTTATTTAACGAACACAAATGCTATGTAATTACTAATACGCTAAGATATTCCTTTGATATAATAGTTTGTACACTTATTCACACTAATTTTATAACTCGTTAGCTTTAAAACTTAATGAATTCATCTTAAATTTAAATTAGGTTATCATGCAAAGTAATAATTGACAACTTGTCAATAACAAAACAGTGCTCCAACAATATTTGTATAATTTAATTCTAAATGTCAATTTTTTAAATTATTTTTGGTTTGTTATACTTCACAATTTCATTTTAAAACTAGACGTTAGTGGCTAGATGTATTGAAAAAGTGACTGCTTACAAAATCTGTAGGTATCTATTCTTAGTGATAATATTATGATTGGATTGCAATGAAAATAATTTTTTTTTTTTTTTTGTTGATCCCAACCATTGCTTTCCGAGTACATAATACGATAACAGATTCTTCAAAAGTAATACTTTTGTACATTTTTTATTTGTATTTTTCAATATGCATTGATTTTTAAACCATTTTTTACATTTTTAAGTGCGTTTAATACGTTACACGAATTATTAATTTAAACTGAATTAATTCAAAGAAGTGTCTCAAGAAATATTGTTTTCATATGTTTTTTTTTTATATTTTTTAGGTATCATTTGTCAATAAAGATTATTAATCGTCCTATTTATGATTTCTATAGTGTTTATATATTATAGTATTAATAAACGTTGTGTGTCACCAATGTTAAGCAAATAACAACTAGAAAAGTAAAACCTTTAAATTGCATTTTTCCATTTTTAGAGAATTTGTAATGTCTTTAGGTCAATTTTAAAGGGTTTTATTTCCCTAGAACTTAAAAAGCATTTTTTAGGGGCATATTTGACTATATTTTGTAATTATACTCTACATGTAAGAGTTTTTACATCCATAAATACTCTTCGCCACATACCTTAAACAACCTCTCTCCAGTTTTAGACCTTCAGGCTTTCCAAATCTTCTTCTACCTACCTCTTGCATTTTCTCATAAATCTTCTTCTCTGAAATTGCACTCCATATATCATAATACTCCGTCTATTTATGGAATTTTTTTATATACGTTCCCATTTGAAAAACTCAAGTTGTTGGCACTACAAGATACTCTTTAAATGTTTTGGAAAATCTAAGTATTCAAAATTCTCGGCTTTAACTACACTTAAAAATTCCAAAAATTTGAATAATATAGGCGAAAAAATGGAGTGAGCTCGCTTAGTGAATCGTGCTGTATATTCTTCCAGATTTTTTTTTTTAACTGTCTACGACCCGAGTAGAAAAATTATAATTCAAATTAATAGACCTAACGTTTTCAGGGGTTTTTATTATTATTATTTTTTTTTTTTTGGTGACAAGTAGACTTTATATTACCTGTATACTTATAAGATATTGAGTCCGACCATCGTTCATAGTATAGACCTCGCCAAGACCCGGCACCGCGAAATTAACGTATTACATCGTATTACAACCCTTCGACGATAATTTATATATATACCCATGCAGTGTATATTATAAGGCGAAATTACTGACCGCGGGTTCTACGGCCGACCCCAAGCTACGCGGACGACGGCAGAAGAATTTTAATCGAAATAGGAAGTAATTTATTGTTATTGCCATCGTCGTCGCTGTATACAGCAACGGGATCCTCTAAAAATTAAAGTACTTAACTATACTCGTATCATTATTATATATAATATGGTAGCGATCGAAACATACGTCATTTTGCCCCGTGTAATAACCTATAAACAGTTTTCTACGAAAACCTCTCGGAAAATCTCTCGAGAAAATAAGGAATTTTCGGTTCGTGTTTCTCTAATAATAATAATGGTTGTAATAATATTATATCCGGTGTTTAAATAATATACAGGCCGGTCGCACAAATAATTTGCGTACAGGATACGTCATCATAACAATTTGGGGCCCGGATTTCAAACTCGCAGTTCTTTTTTCTCCGGTGATTTATGACAATAATATGTTTTCCCAAGTACGCAATTAAATAATGTAATGTAATAAATAATCCGAAAATGAAACTTTAATTTTTCGTTTTAAGCTCCTTATCCGTTATTTGATAATTTTTCAGTGCATATTTATATACATTATGCGAATTAATTGTTTGAGTTTAGATAATTAAAAATATTATCTGATAAAATTGGCTTGAATAGGTTTTATAGTTAAAATCTCTGACGATATAGATTTTTAATTTTTCTGTTTGCGTTTTCGATTATATATTTATCTTATATTATATTTAAACTGACGATTGTAGAATACGTCACCAGAATAAAAAAAAAATAACAATTATAAAGCGAAACTAATTAATTATTCAAAAAAGTACAATGAAAATCAATATATGAAACTCCGAATACACCAACTAGAAAAAATTGTCAACACGCTACCACCCCTATCAATCGATGTTAGCAGTAAATTTTCTGGCCGAAAAGTGGTTTAAAGATAGTGGGGGAGGGGGAACACACACACTACGGCAAAGCGTGAAATATTATAATTTACCATCGCTTCTATTGTAACGCTTAAGCGCCAGTTTCTTATGGCATGTAAATTTAGAAGGTAATTAAAAAACATTATTTAAATGAATTTATCTCACAAAGTTAAATACTGGTAATCTTTGATTCATATATTTTACATTAACAATCTATTTTAAGTGTATTTTTTCTTCTCAATACAATTGATAATTAGTCACGTGTTATTGGCTGGGATATGTTATGTTGATAAAAGGTCGGGAAACACCTGTTTTCTCAGTATTGATAATAAGATCGTTGTTGTCAAACTATAAGATACATGTTGTTGTAGTTTAAGTAACGATACATTTCCTTTGCTTTACCAATATTTTTCAGGTCGTATAGTTGCCGAGACGAGCACGTCTAGTTATTATTGTTATTATTATTATCGCTACTATGGTGTAATTATTATTTTTTGACGATGTCTCGAAGACGATTTGACATGACTCGTCCGTTATTAAAATAGTAGCTATAATAATATCGCGACCGGGTCGAACGGCGAGCGGTTTTCGACGGGTGGCGTGTGCGGCGGAGAGGAGTCTGTAGACATAGGTACGCCGCGGTTTATACCGCGGACACCGCGAACGTCGGCGTCGTTGTTGTCGAACGAGAGATTTCACATTATCGTACACGCGGGTCAATCATTATTATAATGTCATTGTAGGCGATATAGTGACGACGACGAAGACGACGGGTAAAATCGATTTTTCGCGGTCTCCGGCGTATTATTGTACGGATGTTTTATTTGCGCGCGGGAAAAATAAAAAAAAAAAAAATATAATATAATAAAATATTATACAATAATAATTCATTTCATACACACGCGCACGGTTAGGTTATAGATATATTAATATTATTATACGATCAATACACGCGCGGCCGACACCGACGATGTGTCATAATAGTTATATAACGGATCATCCGTGTGACGGTATCGTGTATTAGTATTACGCGGTATACAGGGCGATTCGTGTTGTTTTTTTTTTCTTTCTATTTTATCACGAACCGGCTATCATTCAGATACAGACGTGACCACTGTGTGTGTAAGGTGTGCGGTAGCCCGCCCGCGGGTCGCGTCGAGGAAATTCTTAATTCGAACGTACAATAAAATTAGACGTATACAAATCATATAGACGTATATTACCTAATTAGCGGACTGGGTTTATACGGGAAAAAAACTAGTAACCGATATCGAGTGACAGGAGCGACAGAGAAAATTGTGGAATGAGGGGGGAAAGAGGCATTCATGGAAGATATAATACGACGTCATTATTTACCTACGCAATTTTCATTATTTATCAATTTATCAGATTGACATGAATATGGATCACGATTGGTATCCACAATAATTGTACTATGGATATGCATAATCAATTTCACGATGTAACGAAAATACAGAAATATTCCATCTATAATTGCCCCGTATGCCTTAACTATCACTATCCTTCTCACTAAACGTTTTTCACGAACATCAACAATTGGGGGAGGAGGGGGTGAGGAAACCATAATTTATTTATTAATATTTCTATATAATAAACACAAACTGAATAATTTTAGAAAAAATATTCTTCTCATATGTGACATTAAATATCATGCGTTATCGTATATTTGATCCACAACAAAAACCTCTTTTAGCTGACTACACAAATTATCAAAATATGATAATTTCCAACGTATATTTAAAGTAATTTCAACTTTTATAACTATATAGTGTTCATAAGCTGCTCTCGTGAACTGTAATTTTTCAAATTAAATATACTATAAAAATGAAATTTAAAAATAATTCAATAGTATGACACACGAAAGTCAAAAAGACCAACCTCGATAATATTAATGGAACATCTCGCTACTGAAGTCACGTATGATAACGTCGTTAAAGAACTATAAGTGTTAAAATCATATATTTAACTCTATAGAGTTATAAAAAGGTATAATAATTAAATTACTTTAAAAGGTTAAGTGCAACAACCAGACAGCTTCATTTTTCAAAATCTGTCATTGAACAAATGACATGAACAAATTACATGTACAAATGCTAAATGCAAATTTATTCAGAAAAATCCTTAACCTGTATTTAAAGAATAATGAATTTTAAAAATTAAACTTTATAACACAGTTTTTTTAAAATGGAACTGTCTAATTATTTACAAAACCCTTCAATTTTTGTTTTTTTTTTTAATATTTTTGAGAAATTTTGTCAGATGATTTTTTTTTACGCGTTTTTTAAAGACAACGTAATCACAGGCCTATGATACATAAATATATTATTTAGTTTTTAAGCGTATCTAATATAATGTATATCAAAATATTATAGCGATATTGACCAATAGCGCAAAAATCTCGTCGTCTATTTTTTACTGAATATTCTAAATTCGATCCTAATTCCGTAATGCAACATATAAATAAATCAATATTTAAATAGCAACTTCAAATCACCGATCTGAAAAAGAGAACGAAATATACTTGCTTTTTTTTTACAAATTTAATTTGCGTACAATCATAATAAATATCAGTTTATCGTTTATGAGGTGTAGCAGTTTAAACAAAATATTGAAAAACAAAAACAGAATTTTAAAAAAAAATATCAAAAGCAAATTTTGTAGATAATCGCTAATTTATTCATTCATGCGATCAAAAAAAAAAAAACAAAATAATGTGTCCATGTAATCAATTTAGTTTTCATTGCTTTTATAACGGTTATCGTCAAAGCGGTATCACTGCTAAATTAAATATTACTTTTCAATATTATCGACGTGCAGAGTATTCAAATATATATTCATTACATAAAAAAAAAAAAATCGAGACAATTTCCAATACTTGGTTTTCTTTAAATCTCACTCGGATCGACTTTTGGGGTTTTTTTTCCGTCGACTTTTTACAGTTATTGTATCGTCAGTAAAATCTTGATAACGCCATTTCTCTCACCCCTTCTCTCCATGAGTAACTCCAAAATGGCCTTTTCTCTTGGTATTATTATTTTCCTTCGGTTTTTATTTTTTTTTTTTTTAAGTAGAGTATCATATAAGAAATGCTATTTTCACACGACGTCGATTTAATAATATCGTTTCCATCCGAATCGTTTTCAAAGTCTGCGGAAATATTTATCAAATAAAATATAAATTTTATATTGTTTGTAGCCCAATTCAGATGAACTCGGAAATTCGAAAACATGACGTCAGAGTGGAACTTTATACTTCTAAGTTCAGCGAAAATAGTGTTAGAAATCTATCAATTTGTAGCAAAATTGACACTAAATAAATATAACATTAGTTATTTGCACCATCTCAGATAAAAAAGAAATAGGAATTTTAATTTGCACCAAAATTCAAATCAATTATTCTTTCGATAGTATCTAAGTACAAGTTTCAATCTTGAGTGGTTATTCCACTTACCTATTTACACCGTTTTACAGTAGGTCAGTTTTGACTTAAAAGCTACCTTAAAACAATAATATACGACAGATATATTATATAATACGAGTATAATAATTGTTTTATTTTAGGCCAAAAAATAATTCAGTATTTTTGTGCTACAAATGAAAAGTCGGAAACCCTTGGATTAGTATTTGGTCAAAATAACAAATTATACGATTACAACGGATAGTCAATTACCAAATTTTGAAATAATTAACAAATAAGGGTAGGTAATAATACCGAAAGTAAAGTTAATATATTTTCTTACTTTTAGTGAGAAAATGAAATATTACAAAAATATATGAAAGTTTGAAAATATCATTCAAATAATGTAATAATAATTAATGTTGCATAAAAGTAGTGTATATTTATTATGTATTTATAAATTCATTCTTTAGAAACAGAATATTTTTGCAAAGATAAACTTATCTTAAAGAAAACAAACATTTTTGGATTTGTAAAAATAGTAGTATAGTCTAGTTAAAATTTTCTATTATACCAATGTGGGTTAATCGAATAGCCATTTGACAATCGAACACAAAGATATTAGGTACTCATTTTGGTGAAAATTACAAACACTATTTTCGGATACCAGTAATGGTGCAAATTACATATCTTTATTTTGGTGCAAATTATAAACTCCCCACACACTATACAACAAACAGAAGATTATGGTACGAATAGTTTTTTTAAAAATACGAGCAATGTAGATATTTTAGTGGCACCCTTAAGGCGCGTCCCTAAGGAGGGCTTACATTAGCATTTGGCATAGTCATTGATCCAAAAGTAGATATAATAGATATAATCAATATATTATTTAACATGGCTTTTTAGATTCTGAGTGTACCGAAGAATTTATTGGTTTTACAAAGATGTTCATTATTATTATTTTTTTTTTTTTTTATGCTCTGACCAAAATTTCCACTTTAAATCTTGCCTCGGTATGTACGTGTGACACCATTTCTGAAATAAAATATTGTCTATATGGTACATTAGGAGGTCACGTTTAAATTTTCCAAGCGGTTTTCATAATATTTGGGAAAACCCAGGAGAAAACGGAAAATTAACGAAAATAATGTTTTTATCTTATTTGTTGACATACAGTTAAAAATAATCGTAGAGACTTGAAATTCGGACACAAAACTTTGCCTATTTTTACGCAGTCAAACTGCAAAAACAATTTATAGATACTTTATTTTTTATTTGATAGATGCTCTGTGCATAAAATTGTTAGACAAAACAGAAATGCCTGAAAATTGAACAGGAGGTTAATTATAAGTCGTACTTTGCGGTGGTTTTTGACCGTTGAATAACGTACGATTAACACGGCGTAATTCACTTTTCCGTCAGTAGGCGTAAACAGTGTTTAGACAGCGCGCAGCATATTATTCATTTCCAAAATCGCTCGTATAGCGGAGAACCGTATTATTATTGGTATGCCTAATCGGCGTACGCGTAGCATATTGGTATAGTATATTATTTTGATTTCACACCAGCATTATATTAAATTATATGGAATTTCTGAAGAATTATTATATTATTATTATATGCTCGCGCACGCCCACAGCGACTATTGTGTACCGGTGCAGTGGCCGGGGTGGAACCGTTGGCTATATTATTATAATATAATAGTTGGCGGTAATAATACGGTAGATATTTTTTTAAAATTCGTGACATTTTTTTTTTTTGGGAGGGCATTAATCGGAAAAAAAAAGAGTAAATACATCGACATATAATACGACGGGTTTTTTATGAAAAAAAAATTGCGTGTATGCAACCGAAATTATTTAATCCGATCGCGTGCTATATGTAATGTGGTGATTTCCATAAAACTTTTTTTTGTCGCGGTGGGGGTTAAAGATAATTTTTTTATATATAAAACTAATCTGTATCCCTTGTCATTTTCGACTGGACGTTAGGTTTAGATAAGGTCCGTTTAAAAGCAACATGCCAAATTTTTGATCAAATTGAATTTATGACGCTATTTTATTTAAGATTCCGCAATACAACTGTTAATGTGTTCAAATTTGTGATCAAGTGAACAGAAAACTGTGTAATCAAATATTTGACAAAAAACTTATCTACTATAATCTATCATATTAAATCTGATTTCTAATTGAGTTTAAGACAATGTGATATGCCGAGTTGCTCCTATATGTTCTATGTTCATTTTATTGTCACTTAGTTTTAGAAAAATGAAATAGGTAAGCGGCCCGTGAAGCTATTTCTTAAACGAAAATAGAGAACACTAACTTCCATGGTGTAATTAAACAACTTTTCGGCCAGAAATCATGCTTCAATCAAAACTTTGGTTGGAACTTTCTTGTACATATTGTATCTAGTTAGTGCATTGAGGAAGTCATATTTTAATTTTCCTTGTAGTTTTCCTAACAAATGAGAAAGATTAGTAATTTTTTGTAAAATTTGTTTTAATTTCTGGTTTACTTTTCCAACCAAGGGGAAAATAACAAATAATAATCTGGTCCAAATCATTTTTCGTTAGCTAGGGTTTAATGTTACGCACGGTTACAAATTAAATAACTCTAGATATCCTTTATTTTAACTTCCACTAAAAAACTATAAGCAGTATCAGCAGTATTAGTATTTTTTTATCGTTAGTTCTATATAATATTATTATAAAATATTGGATATTTTGTCATTGAATACTATGCACCTATCTACTAGGTACTATAATATTAATATTAGTTATTACTAAATCTAAATATATTATAGACAATTTATTAATTGGTTGCATGTGATGTTTAGATTCGACCATTACTCGATCAATTTCGCTTAAAACGTCATAAAATTCAACCCCTTATGCGGAGTTCACACAAGAAATTTTTCCTTAAAATACGAAAATCGCGCCTTTATTTTGTTTGTATTTTCATTGGTTATATGGAAAAAAACATCTATTTCACGGGCAAAGCCGGGTAATACAACTAATGTAATATTATAGTATTAGTTTCATCTGAACTGTTCCGTGGAAAACGATGAGACGTTAATAATATTGTACACGTAATGAATAGATAAACACGTAAAATAGTTTTGTATATTGATTAAATATATACATAATAATATTTTCCAATCGTTTTTAACATTCAGCGAAATCCACAAAATATTATCCAATAGAATTTCAATTGGCGCACCGGATTGATAAATAATATTTCTACGGTATATCTATATGGTATCTATAGATACAGTGTATATATATATAGTGTAACTACTGCAGTTGAAAATATAAAACGGTTTAAAATGAACGAGTGTCTTATACGGTATTTTCGATTTTTTTTTCAGCCATTCCATACGAAAAACAAACCCATAAACATAAAATATAGGAAGAAAAAATAAAAATTTAATAATTCCTTGTGCATGCTTCATGACAATAAATAAAATATACAAGCACGCGATCCTAAATATAGTGTTACGTGGCTGTTCGTACAATATAGTCTTGTTGTTCAAAAATAAAATTTCAAATTATTTTAACAAAACGATCTTTAAAAAAAGAGATAATCCGAGGTGCCCCTGTTGTAGGTAGAAAATTGAGAGAGCAGGATACATAATAAGTTATTAATTTTCATATCTCCTTAACGCGTCATTTAAATCAACTGCAATTCTATAAGAAAATTTCTATAAAGCTTCTGATTGGAGATATATTTCTAGAAAAAAAATTATTTACAGACACAAATAAATACCACACATCATTCCAATACATGCCTCGCTTTACTTTAAATCTAAACATAATAATATTTCATAAAAAAATTTTTCTATTCAGACCTGCAGGTTTTTTTTCACTTTTTTATAATGTTCTCTTCTATAAAAACATCACAAAAACGAATAAACTTTTATGTGTAGTGAAAAATTTTTGTTTTTTTTTTTTTTACTTATAAACTTCGGTCGGAATACTGTGAATGCATTAGTATTTTTTGCCATTTATTATTTCGACCGGAGAAGGTAGAAAAAAAACAATAAAATATGTATTACACGCGTACAACTATGCAATATGATGTGTTAAAAAAAAAAAAAAAAAAATATATATATAGTAACTTTAAATAATTGGTAAAAAGTAAATAACGATAATATTATAACATTTTATTTTCGGGCTGGAAACAAATTAATAATAAATACACGCTGAATCAATATGGATAAACCGTCCGAATTGAATTTTTTTTATTTAGGTACTGCAATAATTTAAAAAAAAAAAACACCCCAGTGTATTTCAAAATAAAAAATGTATCGACTTCGATTAACTCGAGCATTTGTGTTTGGAAAATAAATATACTTATATTAGCGTTTTATCAACGTGGTATATTTTTGAAAACATTTTGATCTATTTATAGATAATTAAAATATTTGCATCACGATAATGTGAAGTGGTTGGACAGGCGAAACAATGGCGGTGGTTGAGATAATAGTGTACTCTAAGATATTAACTACGATACACAATGAAAATTGTATTCATTATGAGGTTTTTTTTTTCTCTTTATTTTCAATATTTCAGGGTAGCTGTGGACCGAAAAAAAAAAAAGAAGGAATCAATGGCCGCTGCATTTGACTTGCTTGGTGTAGAGGAGGGGATTTGGGTGACCCGTGTAAAGCAGTAGTTAACCATTTGATACGACCCACAAAAATGTATAGCATTCTTATGATGTTTCAATAAAATCCATAATTCAGTGCTATTTACTTAGTAAATTATACTAAACAATTAATTGTAGCTACCGAAATCGCATTTGTGTACAATTTTTTTATTTTAGCATTTTTCCTAAAAGCAATTTTTTTTAAAAGATCAAACACTAAAACTCATTATGAACAATCCATAATATTTACATGTAATATAACATTGATGTAAACTGATATAATATCATTATAATTTTTAATAGCGTTAAAAATTGTTATTATGTATTCTGTCAAATTTGATTTTTATTAAAGAAGCCCTCAATAAAAAGTTTAAAAAAACAAGACCCGAACGGTTAAAAAGGTTGCCGATCCCTGGTGTATAGCATCGGCGATGGTGGTATATTTTTAACATAATAATTCGCGGATGCGCGTGTAAAAGGTGTCAAGTCAATAATTCAGAACATTTCAAAAGAGCCAAAATAAACTTGAAATAAAAACGCAATGCCATAACGTGATCCATATTTTAAGAACTGTAAGTGTGTTCTATATTGTGAAACATATTTTCTTACATTTTAATTTTCAAAATTCAGCTTTTTTTATTTTTATCAATTAAAAAAAAAAAAACAAAAGTTGTCTTAATTCTCTTAACACATAGATTTAAATAAATTTTTTAGTAACTATAATTGATTAATAAAACATAAAATATAGGTATAATTGACTTTTTTTTACATACATGACACATTTGAAAGATACATTATAATTTAAGTCACTGCAGGCTGCAGTATAATGTGACAAAACTTAAACACAAAAAAAAAAAATAAAAAACCGTTATTTGTCCTAAACGCACATTGATATAACATGATCGATATAAGAAAAATTAGTTTAACATATCCTACCCGAAAAATAGAGATTTTTTTCTGAGATATTTTTGTACATAACTCAGTTTTCAAAATTTGATGAATTAACACCTTCATTATGTGTGTGGATTTTCAAGTATTTACTCGTATGTTTTTACTAGAGATACAACATATTTTTTGTTACCGGTTTTTTAATTACAGTGCCGCCTCACAGGCATTACTCCACCGCTAACACTACCGCAACATACCAATTTTCGAAACAAAAATAAAATTATTTCCGTCGATATCTTTGGTCGCACTCGGATGAGATTAAAAAAAAAAACTCATACCTTATTAGGAATAATGGCTATTTTTCCCAAACTCCTCGTTTTTAACCGTTATTTCCGCATGATAACCAACAAATCGACAAATAATAACTTTTATTTATTATTTATGTGGCCAAGGTAATACAAACTAACAAAAAAAATATTCGATTTTTGTTCTAAAAATAATAAAAGACTGTATCAGTCTTTAACATATTAAATTACGGAAATCGGATCTTCCAGGTGCATCTACTGTCTCGTTTGTTGGCTTCTGTATGTAAAAGTTCAGATTTTTCACATGCAGATCGTGTGATCAATTTCGCCATGTACCAAACAGATAATTTCTATTATTCATGTAATACCCCAATTTTCTGGGAGTACTCTTATTTCTAAAATAGTTAATTTTTGAAGCCCAATAATAATTTATGTTTTAAAAAGGGTACTTCATTTTCTTTAATAATCAAATTAAATAATTGTAATTGGTTTTTTTTTCATCCGTGTCACCCATAAATTAATCAAAAAATTAAATTTGTACGTATTTAAATACCAAATTTCAAGTGAAAGCCACCCTTAAGGATTAAAATTCGTGGTAAAAAATAAACAAGAGATTTGTTTCTTATTTTGCTTGTTAAGCATGCAAATTTCTATCGAGGTATCTATCGGAATAAAAATATATATTTGTAAGACAGATAGACAAGATCTCTGCACGGTTTATGTTTTCAAAAACCAAAATGAACCAGTGATGTGAAATTAAGTCCAGGACCGGACCGAACTAATAAAATAAACGATGGAACCGGACGTTTGAAAATATACAAAGACCGGACTTGACCCAATAAGGACTTTTTTTATTTTATTGTTCATACATTTTTATGTTAAAAAGGATCTATAAGTTATCTGTTCCTTGTATAAATATTTTTGGGGTGGCACCGTTATTTGAATTATCCTAGGGCAAACCTCAATTGAAAAATATTTATTTTTAATAAAACTAAAATCAATATTCTAAAATTTAAATAGACGTTAAATAAAGCAAATCACACATCTCGAATCAAGAGAGTCTTTCGTTTGATTTAATGATAAGATAAAAAAAAAAAACAAGAATAAATCAATAAGAAACAGTCCGAAACTCGTAAATTGCACATCTCACCATGCGGTTTTTATTTATATGTATTTAGTTTAATAGGTAGCTAATTTGTGTTTAACTAACCACCTTCCACATTTGTTTCTACCAAGGTACTAGAATATTGATTTTTATAGAGTAATATATGAGATACAGCAAGAAAATATTATTATTCTCAAATAAAGGACTTTTAAACAACCGTTTCGCGAATTTTTAGTTTCAATGAAAAAAAATGAACTTTAATACTCAGTAACCCAATAAGTTTATGCAAAATATATTTATACTCCAATTTTTTGTAGATTTTAACAAAAAATACTGGGTACTGTCCATAATATGCATAATGGATTTTCCATACCTTGGATTAAAAAGTGTTCATTCTCAGGCTCTTTGATAAGAATGATACCATATACCAAAGTATACCACTACACATATTTTTGTAGATTCAGCTGCAAAATAAATAATGAGATATAGGTACGGTATAAATTCAATAATATAGCGTTTTTATAATATTATCTACAATCAATATTCCACAAAGATACAATTTTAAATGTCTGGATAATGATAAATAACATAATTTTTTTTTAATTTCATTACCTATCATAAAATTAAGTGCTATAACTGTAGCTCAGATATGGCAAATATCTGTAAATTTAAAAAAAGTTTGTGTGTTTCACCATTAACGATACGTTTTAATATAAACTGTAAAATTACATCTATAAATAAAAAATATAATATTAAGTGATATCGATTATATGATATCAAACGATTTTTCAAGACGCTTTAATAATTTAATATTATTATCTCGGATAACGGAGGAGATTACCCGGTTTAATGAATAAAACATAATATGTATAAGATAAAATTACACCTATATCTAAATAATTTAACCAGATGAAACGCTGAAATCGGACGGTCGGCAACCCTAATTTTCAACGGATTAGCGATAATTGATATGTGCGTTCACGTAAAAATAAGACGGTTATAACGTCGTAAGACAAATTACCGCGCACCCTATTGTTTGTTTATGACTTACAAGTTTGCGAGAATATAATATTGTGGATGCAGTATACTCGTGTATATAATAATATTATTATTAGGTTGTAAGTACACTCGATTTATATACAATTATAATTATTATAGTAATTAAACAAGTATCTTAAAACAGATTATACTTCTCGGTTTCTTTCGGTTATACGTGTTATGGCCGCAATTATGTTATTATACACTTGTAAAAAAAAAAAACAAAAACAACGGACATTAAATTAAGTTTTCTAATTTTGCAGCACGAGCATATTAAATTCTGTTAAATCACGATCGAATTATGTGAACTTATAAAACTTGTTTCAGAGCGTCGAAAATCGGTGTCTGTGAAAAAATATTGCAAAAATAAAACACTATTTATTTACAATCGAAATATTATAACATTATATTGGATCCACTCTGAAAAATAATAGATATTTCTATGGTGTAATTGATGTAAAAAATATTTAGCTCAAACGGTAGTAAAGAATGTAGAACCGAGTTGAAAACAATTTTATCTCCAAAAGTCTAAGGAAAATACCAAACTCAAAAAGAGCTAAAATAGTTTGGAAGCTATAGGTATACTAACGATGTGTAGTTTAGAAAACTATATCGTTCATGGAAAGAAAAATGAAATCAAACTCCGTTCAGAATTTATAAAATTATATTTTTAACGAAAATATTACATCTACTCGTCAAAATATTAAATTGCAAAAATCTAAATAATGATTAAATTTGTATTTCCGGCGAAGGCGACATGGCATTAATTTTTCGATCCGGAAAACACTAGAGAATTTTTTTCGTACAAAATCAATACGGTTCGTTTAAAAATACACTACTGTCACCATATTATACGATCATAAACCGAAAGAAAGAAAATGCATAGCTGCAAGCAGTCTTCCTAAGCAAATATATTTGTTTGTTTATTGCAATAGAATGAAACCATGGTTTAATGAAAACCTCGAAGACCCTTTTGTTTTTAATCTTATAATTTCGCGTACCGAACGAGACTTTGATTTAAGTCGAAATCAGTGGAGTATTCATTACTTGTTTTTTTTTTATGGGAGGAGGGGTATATTAACATAATTTAGACTAAATTGTAATGAGTCCACTATTATTATAGAAGGTTGTGTACCTCTAAAGCGGGGCGTAAACCCTCAAAACCCCACTCCCGAAAATACGTTGCTAATTCACAATGACTCAGAAATCATATCGTCCAGAAACCAACACGCGTTATAATATTGTATAGAATTATTAAAAATAATAGTTCGAAGATTTGTAACATTTAAATACAGATGTGTATAATTTGATATAATAATATTATTATTAAATCGCAATATAATTTTTTTTCAAACGACCTGTATTTTAATATTTAATCAGACAACATAATATACAGTGTTATATTACTATGGCGAAATGTTTTAGATTCTGAGATTAGCGAACAATGTATTAGTTTTACAAATAAGTATATTTTTTTTATATGAACACATCTTCAATCAGAAACCTTGCTCCAATTATTAAGTATACCAAATTTCCTGAAAAGAAACGTTAACTGCGTAGTACTTTAAAGAGGTCATTTTTTAAAAGTTCTCATTTATACTCGAGATAATGAAGAAAATATGGTTCTTTAGGTTAAAACAGATTGAAAGATTAAAGTTAACATTGGCATTGGCAACCGTTTTTATTTATTTTTTGTTATTATTATATTTTTATTATTTTAAATCTTTTTTTAAACAATCATTATTGTAATGGAAACGCATATTGTTGTAATAATTGTATTATAATATAACATTTACAGGTATACCATGAGAATTCGAAATGAAAAATGGATATTCCGGTTTTTTTTTAAAAAAATTTAAATAAAATTTAAAATTTTTTTATTTTTAGTAGTCTTCCATACAAAAAAAAAAATGATCATAAATAAACTGTAGCATTGAAGCATACTAATTATTTAAAAAAAATGTATATCAAAATTATTGAATAGAACAAAAATTATTTCATTTGTTGGATCCTCGTGGGACACCCTGTTTTTCATTGCAAAGTAACACTATCAACTGAACTCGGCTCAGAATCGTTTTTTCGATTTATGGTTATAGCCGAATAAATTACTATCGTGTAAATAAAAAAATGAGCAATCACAGAACACGAATTTTCGTGTAAAAAAAAAAAAAAAAAAGACGTCTTAGAACAGTGGTAGGGTGTAGAAACAGTTATAGGTAATTTAATGTATATCTGTATTCAACGATAAACCATTGCTATTAAAATAACAGTTCTGAGCGCAGTTCAGTTGATAGTGATGCTTTGTCAACAATATATGTGTCGTATGATGATAAACATGCATTAAATATTTTCTTTAATAATATGTGTTAAAAACTGTATCGATTGTCCCATTTTTCCGGTTTTCCGGTTTGGTTCATCGGAGCAAGATTTTTGGTAGAAAAGTTTGCACAACAAATCGAGGGGTATTTTGCGATTAAAATAGTCTGAGTGAGCGTTGGCTTGGATCTCCAGGTACACCCGAAATGCATTTGTTTTTTCCTTGTTTATGTAAATGAAAAAAAAAATGCAAACAATGTTTTTTTGAAACACGAGTTCGAACTCGCAAAACCCTAGGATGGAAACAGGTATATACAACGATTCAGCTATGATAAAACAAACTTTATAAAATACAATACTTAATTATTTAACATAGCATATAATATCAGAAATTTAAATACCTATAATTTCGAAACTTAGTCAATCGGTTTAGTTCTGACTTCACCATCGTTCTTGAATCGGTAATATACATATTTTCAAAAAAAAAAAAAAAATTGAAAATTTATATTTGTTCCACATCATTTTTTACTCAACGATTTTCGTCAAGAATTGATATTGAAATTCCTTTGCAAAAAAAAAAAAAAGTACAATTCTTTTTTTTTTACCACAAAGTAAGACTCCCAATGAACCTCCTATACTATTTTCAATCATTTCTATGAAGTCTACCAATTTTACCATAGAGTACCTATCGAATAAAAATTACGTACAAAACTCGCAAAATTAAAATGTCCATAAATAGTTTAGAAATGGCTTAAAATTTTAAAAATTTAACTACGTATGGAAAAGGCAAATATACATTTTCTTTTCAAATTTTAATCCTCTACGAATTTTTAACTAAGTTATAAAAAATAACAAAATTGAAAAATAATAAGAGTATTATTTTAGTAAACTAGTAAAATTTTTGTACACAGTATAAAAAAAATAAATAAATAAATAAACATCTTAGCAAAACCAATACATTTTTTGCTATATTCAAAATTTAAAAAAATAAAATAAAATTAGAGCATAGAGCATTTGAAGAAGTTTTGAAAGTTGAAACCTCCAAAAGGCACTTCCATGATATATATATGATTGCATATATGACGTTCTATCTCCCTGGAATTCTTGTCGGGGGAGGGATATAGAGGAGTTTAAAAAAAAACAAACACCATCCTTAAGGAATAAGATGGTTGCATTTAGTCCAACTTCTATTACTTTAATGTTCCTTCTAAAAAAAATTCTGATTTTCGAGTTTGAACTTTTTTGGTCCAGAGGGAGCCGCTAAAAGTATCCAAAAGTTGTAAGAAAAGAAGAAATAAAATATACATAACGGACACGGATAAATAAAGAGTAACATCGTTTCTTTTTGGGGGAAATTCGAGAAAAATATCAATAATATTAATATAAATATTTTTTTTAATACTTTACATTAATAAAAAATAATAATAATAATAACCACTTGCTTTTTTTCCCATTTGGGTTTTTTTTTTCCACTTGTTTTTATATCTAACCTCAAATAATTATCGGGTTACCGTGGAAAAAAAAAAACAAAATAAATACGCTGTGCAATTATTGCTGCAGGGTCCTATCCTTAAACCACCAATGGATGATATTTAGACGTTTATTGCCATGCACGTCCTGCGGAATAATAATATTGTAACAACGTTATGATAATATTAAAATAACGAAAACGTTTTGGGTCATCGCAGTTATATATATAGCGCACAAAACGGACGGACACAATTTTTTCGGGGTTTTTTTTTTCTTTCATTTTATTTGCGCTCGAGATCCCGGTCGAAAAAAATAACACTGCGAGATAATATGTATTCCACCGCTCCTCCTGTTGTTGTTTTTGTTGTCAGAAGAGCCGAAAAAGTTCTCGGGCAAACGTCAGGAGGAACGGGAACAACGGGTTAGGAAAACGAGGAGATGATGAAGGAGGAAGCTCGCGTGCGAAGTACAAAACCTAGTACCATATAACTTTTATATTTGGTATTTTTTCGCTCGATTTTTTTTTTTTTTTTCTGTTGGTCGGTTCGGTTTATTTGTTTCGGATCTTTCTCCCGGGTGTGAGATTCCATACCGTCATCGTCATTGTTATTATATATGTATATTTTCGTCCTTTCGGACGGCGGCGGCGACTATGGGGATTAAAATTTACACGACGACTCGGTCCGCGAAAAAACCGCAGCTGTCACTAACGACTTTCTTTCGAAACAATAATATTATTAGTACTGTTATTATTCGACGTCGTCGGCCCTCACGCCGTTAAAAAAAGAAACCTCCTACTATACACTATATATACCCGAGTAAGGCTTATAATTACTTTTATAATCCTTAATCGTTAAACTCGCGATCTCGTCGCTATCCGGAAAGATATTATACTGTCGTATTGTTATTATAATTATACAGTGAAAAAAAGTGGAAAACTCGATAAAATTGCGGTTAATCATTGAAATATCACGGCCGGAGGCATTCTCACGAGAAGGAGATGAGGGCATCAAATCTCTCCTTGAAATTTTTATTTCTTTATTTTTTTATAACTGATTTATGCTTTATGAATTTCCTGTAATTATCGTCTGTTTTATTGATATTATTATAGTTGCTTAAGCTCTTAGATGAAATGTTTAAAATGAAGCCTAGACAAATTGACTTGATTTTGAAACGTGATGATACAAAATATTTTATACACCTAATATTATTGTTTTCATTGAATATAAAAAAAAAAAATTAATAAAAATAGTCTAATGAAAATGGTTATGGCCTATAATGGCTTGTACCAAAAATTTAATGAAAATTTTATTTTATTTTATGTAACGGTAATAGGAAATTGCATCCCTTCCCAATGTGAAAAAGATATACAGGCCACTAATGACAATGATATCATAGCCACCATTAATGGACTGCGCTAAACGAACCGAACTGCTTTTTCTTCATCCCCCCTCTCCGCCTATGATGTTTGTGAACAATATTGAGCGAGAAAAAAAACAATAGTTAGGATCAATGTTTGATGAAACACTTCTGTATTTTTATTATGCCATGAGATTCATTATGAGTAATCAATATATAAACATAATGTATCCAAAGCCTATCCAAGCCATATCAAGTCTAATAGATGGATAATCAATGACAATTGCATGGTGTAAATACATATATTGTATCGTTTATTCCATGATTCCTCCAACAAGCATTGTTTATCTTACTTAGTATGGGTCATAATATAATTAATTTATTAATGTATCTATACAGAAGACACGGATAAAACACCTGACGTGACTTGCAGGTGATAGAAGATGAAACAATAAAATCATCAATCAAGTACATATTTATTATAATTTAGACTTAATAAAACTAAACTGCCGCCGCATGGAGCCATTATGCAAAATCATATTGTTTTTAGGCGACCACGAAAATTTTTTAATTATTGATTTATCTTATAATAGTAGCCGTTAAACAAATGTACAGAAAGTTAAAAACAATAAGTTATAATAACATTAGCATTAATTATTTTATTAGTTGCCAGATGTAAGCCAGACGGCCTGTTTTTTTTTTCTGTACTATCTATATGACTTAAGCATTATTTTAAAGTCGTATCATAATATATTTTGTATATAGTAGATAGGTAAACATTTTTTTTTTTTCAGAAAGTCGCTATATCGACATTGCATTTATCAGTTTTAGAACAAGATATTACGGTTTTACTAAAATATGTTTTCTTTCTCGGAAAACATTTATTTGATTACTAAAAATGGTAAAAAATATTCGCATCGTATAAAAGATTAAAATATGCGAATTTTTTACCCAGTGATTGTATTCTATTTGAACAATTCTTCTAGATTCTCGATATTTTTTCTAAAAATATTTAATAAAACGTCAATACTATTATACTATATATTGTATATACTATAAATATCAGTCTATCCATCTATCGAGCTCTGCTTAAAATCATTTTTTAATCGCGATTGTTTTAAGTTGCTTTAGGTAGGTATATAAACTAAATTACCCTTTAATATCCTACGTGTTTCCTTCAACATCCCATTTACAACAGTGGCCTACCCATAGCGTGAAATATGTCTGAATTTATTACTTCCATTAAAAATATTGACATCAACTGTTAAATCCAGGTATGTGTAAATGAATGTTTATAATTCGATTTGAGCGTAAGACAAAAATTATATAGATATTATAATGTCAATGTTGTCATTATTTATAAGTATAGACATTATTGTAATCCATTTCAAATATTAATTTTAATTTTCCAATTAGAGTTTTTCGAATATTCTAATATTATTATTTTAATGATTTTTATTATTGTTACTCGCTAAACAGTGATTAATTGATTAATTTACGATATGTCGTACGTTTCCTTAACAGTGCCTAAAACAATATTTCGTTTTATCGATGCGACAATTTGTTAATTTGTTTACGTTGAATACTATGGAATAAATAGTGAAAAAACATAAGAAAAACGGGATCGTTTACAGAAATAACCATTTCATTATGTTCAATTTTGATTTGTTATTGTTATTTGGTTAAAAATAATTTTAGAAACTTAAAAAATTTAGAAAATATAAAAATTATATTTCTCTTAAATTTTTACTTATTGAAATTCCACTGTACTTATAGTAGCATTGTCTAGACAATGTTTCATGTTCTGAAACATTCTGGAGAATTTTAAGATATTTATATGCATCGGAATTTATCACGTTTTTAGTTTTTATTTGGTTTAATGCAAATCAAATTATTTTAACCCGTCATAAATGCTTGATAATTTTACACGAAGTATATTATAATTTGTACTTAATGGAAAAAAAGTAGAGCGTATTAAGTAGTCTTTTTTTTATACGAGTTTGAAGTTAAAACTTAAATTAAAACCATAAAAAAATAATTGCATTTTAAAACATATTATTTAACCAAACCTTTGTTAAGAGTGTCGTAATTCGTTATAGCAATGATTTACTGTTGCGATATAAATTAAATAATTCTATGTTATCAAACCTATGTAATCCTATGTAATCTTCCCAACTTATTTCTTAGAACACTTATGAGCATTATTGGCCATTTTTTATACAGTTTTCTATTTTTGTACCACCAACGCCGGAGCAACAGTCGATGACAATAAAAATTTCGAAATTATACCAGTATTATTAATATAACATGAAAAAAGAAACCATAATCACCGATGTATAAAATAATATGATTATGGTTTTAGAGTCTGAGTGGAACAAAGAATGTATTGGTTTTACATGATATTTATTTATTTATTTTTTTTATCTGTGGAACAACTTTTTTACCAACAATTTTGTTCCGATTTACTATGATAACACATTTTCTGAAAGGAAATAAGACTGGGAATGATACTTTAGGAAAGTCGTTTTTTGAATCACCCAGATGTGTTCATAATAAATTGGAAAACAGGTACAATATTAAACAAATATTATTAAAGGAAATATATAAAGCATGTGTAATTATTTTACCATAATATGATGTGTGTATATTTATAAAAGCAACACTACTAACTGAACTCCACTCAGAATCGTTTTTCGTTAACAATGGTTAATCGTTGTGTACAGATTAACATTAAAATTCCCCTTTACTTTCCCAACTTAACATCTACAACAGTAGCGAACCCACGTGCGAAAAATATGTCCGTCTTTTTTTTTATGTACTACGATAATACTTACTCGTATTTTATTAGACCTCAATACAATAATAGTATTAAGCAAGATAACAAAAAGTACAATATCAGATGAGTTATAATAGAATTATACATAAACATTAAAATTTGACTGTAATAAGGAGGAGTCTTTTTCAAATTAATACATTAGGAGACATTAGTCGCCTAATAAACTCACTCTATAGGTATTTAGTGGTAGAGTTGGTAATAAGGAAAGGAACAGTAGTTCTAGTAGTTCTCAGAGGAACCATATTGAAGTTGACCAATGCGACTAGGACAGAAGAGTCTACTCTACTTTCTTATGTAAGCCTATACACGCCGACAAGAGATAAATTAATTTTCATATAAATCATAATAATATATTCAACGCGAACATCACTCGACATAAAAATATTATTTGCTGCTCGAGTTGCCGGCTTTATTATCAAAAGCATCGCAGATTTTAATTAAATTTGATTGTATATATATATATATATATATATACACACTGCTCCAGTGTCGTTGCAACTCTCGGGAATTATAAGGTCTTAATTAACAATATTTATAAATCGTATAATAAATATCTTGGGCTCTTCGGGTTTGGCGTTTTATAGGCTTTGACAAAAATATAACGGCGTTTCAACAACACACAAATCTTATGGTTGATTACACAGCGGCAGTATGACGAGCCTCGATTTCGGAAATAAATTCAATTCGGTGTAATCCTCTTTCATATTCCCGCTGTGACAATATTGGTTCGCAACACCGTTTAAATTCTAAACTATTATCTTTAAACGTAAAATAAAATCATACAATTATATCAGTGGCATATTTAATATTTATTTTGGGGAGAAGGTTGATGATCGAAAAAAAAAATGGAGCGTCGGAAAACCTCTAGGGTACCTCTTTCTTATTAGTTTCCTTGAATTTTTGTTTAGTCCTCCAAAAAATGCCTATTGATTAAAGGTATACTTTTACAATGTTGCGATAAATTATACGATACCAATTTTATCATTACTATAGCGTTTTTTGCAGCAGTTGGTACACTCCTTACAAACGTTGGCATTTTCGAACACATTTTCCAAAATATATTCATCAGTCCATAATCTACTTGATTCACTTTTATCGAATAATAAAAATACATACATTACTTCAAAAAGGATGTCAGAGCCAGATACTTTTAAGAACCTGTGTTTAACAACCAAAAAAAAAAAAGATTCAACTAAAAAAAAAAAAATACGTTATTACATCCCTGAGTTATATTAGTCCAGTGGCATATTAGGAGGAAGATATTGTCGAAGATGAAGATATTAAAATTTGGAATTTCCGTCATAAATCATGATGCCATATTGTATAACGTGTATGTACCCGAATCTCATCTCTTTAATACGCCATTGTATTGTTTGTTGTTAGCATTGTGTTTTATATAGATATAGATTTGTTCGGATTTTTTTTTATCTGGTCCGGAAGAAATATTAAATAAAATACTCAAGATAAATAAATAAAATAATATCACCTAGACCTTTTTGGCAACCTTTTTGTTGCCACGGCCCCCAAATTTGATAGAGAAAAAAAAAATTATTCATCTCAAGACATCCTTATAAACTAATAAGCTTTTATCTGATTTACCAGTTAAAAAATATATTATATCATTAACCATTAACTAAACCAACAACTACTATACGAGAACATTTCGAGTTGTGTATTTAGAAATCAGTCGGAAAAGCCATTGGCCGTGGGTGCCACATCTATCGGCGTAATACGAGATATGAAATACTCGTATAATTTAACGATTTTTATTTATTTTTCAAGCATTTTTTTTTTTTTTTAATTACGTATTCATTTTTTATTTATAATGTAAGTGAAATATTGTTGAGCGATAAATATTATTATTTCTAACCGATGTGACCCCAGATTAAGAAACGATGATCTAGACAAATCATCATTATTATATATATATATATTCAAAATAACAGGTAAAATATGTTTATATAGTTAAATATAGTGTATGGTTTACAAATTAACATTTAATTAACTTTGATCACACGGCCTTTGTTTTGAAATTCAGATGTGTTTCACTTGGTAGACTTTGATCATTTAGTTTTAATCGAGATAACTTTTTTTTTATTTTTCTAGATACAAATTTGTTTTCGTTTGTCTAGATATTGTTATACATTTATTTCGTCGTGAATCCAGATAATTGTTCTAGTAATATTATTATCTCTTATCGTCGTCATTATTTAGATATTTTAAAATATTTATGATTTTATATATTATCAGGAACGACTGTTCGTTGTACTGCAACATATGAAATAACGGGTAATACCCATCATCAAGGAATACCGCCAAGCGTTGTCGTAAAAAAAAAAAAAAAAAAAAAAATGTAATATTCGGAAACTCCATTTTCGTTCAACTATTATAATAATACTGAGTACAATAGGTATTGTGTTTATTCTAAACACTCGTGAAAAGTGTTTTACCCATTAGCGTGCCGTCGCGGCCGTCGTCGTCGCGTTGTGGAATAGACGTCCGCGTTTATCACACTCGGTGTGTGCAAAAAAAAAAACACCGTCTTTCTCGTCGTCACCGTGGATCTACCCGATTTTTTGGTCGAGATAGAAGTACAAAAAAATATATTAAGAGGGCGTACCGTAATTCGACTGTAAAAACTGTTTTGCGCGGGAAAAAATAACTCGCGCTATAGACTTACTTAAGAAATAAAATTTTCACCATAGAAAAAAAAACAAAAATTGTTAAGTTTTATTTTTTTAATATTACGAATGCAAGCAAACAAGGTATTATTTTTTATTAAACGCTGATAATTTTATGTATATTCAAACTTGAATAACTAATCTTGTAATAGTGCCATTAAAAGTGTTAACTGGTAGACCACTGTTGTTGGTGGGGACAGTTGCAAGAAATCAGCATTATTTATAAAAACTAGCGGTTTTGTTGTGTCCATTTGCTTTTAACATGACATTGTATAACCGAACTTCGCTCCAAATCGTTTTTCATTAGCAATGGTTTCTCGTTGGTTACAGGTATACATTAAATAACTTAATGCATCCCACATTCCCAATTACCTACAAACAGCAGTAACCACAACCGTTTCTAGTATCGGCTCTTTTTTTATTTCTTTTGCTGTTATTTGCTCATTAAAAAATACTCTGATTTTGGGGAACGCGTAAAATATTGGAAAATATTTTGTCTAGTTTTTTTTTTTTTCGGAAATATAATAAGTCGGAAAATATTTTGTCGGAAACGTATTTTGTCGAAATTGTGTTTTTTTTTTGGAAAGTTGTTTTTCTGAAAAATAATTAGTCGGAAAATATGTTATCAACCGTATTTTGTCAGAAAATAATTTTTACCCAACGACGATATTATGTAGTAGCGGAGTGATTATGATTAAATTATACTAAACAGTTCCGACAAAATACTTTCCGATGAATTATTTTTTTCAACGAAATTCGGTTCCGACAAAATAATTTCCAACGTTTTATTTTTCCGACAAAATATGATTCCGAGAAAACACGTTTCCAAAAAACCCATTTCCGACAAAATACATTCTAATAAATTATAGCTCTCCGATTTTTTTATGCTGTGCCTTAAAATATGAGGATTTTTTCTGTTTAGATTCTTTTACCGAATTGCTCATATCCTACATATAAAAAATTGGGTTTTTCTTTCGGTGGTCTTATAATTCAGCGTTTTTTTTTTCCAGGAATCGCTTATATTTTAATATTATCAAATCGGTACATAATATTATAACAAGTCAATAGTTTTTTAAACTGATTTTAAAACAATTTTTTACGCAATATTGCAGTAATCTGTAGATAACTATAAACCTTAACCCTCTATTGGGCCTAGGGGCTTGGGTGTAAAAAAATGAATAAAAATGATAACACAGCAAAACATATTTATTGATGGTTTATACCGACAAACTGAATATTAAGACATGGTTATATCAATTGGTAATAGTCTACAATATATAACAAATATAATATTCCTGAAAAATACGGTTTTATTTGCATGTGTAATATTTGCCATAATTTATGCTTCCCATAGAAATGTCGTTTCAAAAAATATTATTATTCCAATAGTGGTTTCACTTCCACGTTGTACTGCGGTTACCTTGAAATATTATTCCATTATATATTTATATTTTTTATTAAAACGGAAATAACGATTTGCGCTTGACGGATTGATAGAGATAAATTTTAGACTGTTTGAATCACTAATATTGTAATAATTAGTATCACGTTCAGCCTATTGCGTTGACCGCAAATATCTTTTCTTTTTTTTTTTACATATTATACGGATCTGCGAGAAAAGAAAATTCAGTTTGGTTCATCGCGATTCAAACAGACAGCATCTACGGACGACTTTACCGTTTTTCAGACCCCCGTCGAGAAATTGGAAAAATATAAAAACGTTTTATCGTAGTTTTTATCGTTTAAGAAACGTTTATGTCAAACTACGCGGTGTGATTTTTTTATCTTCGTGATCCGGCGGTTTTAAGTATGAATTTAATTTATGTTGTTTTGTTTTTAAACCATTAAGGTAAAATTGTGTAAGTGTTATTTTAATACTATATTTTTAAATTTTTACCCAAGTTTGCAGGTTTAAAAATGAGACCGGATCACTATTTGAAATTAGAAACCGCGATAGTACGCGTTTTTGGTTTATACGGGTAACACTGAAATTATTGTTTAAATATTTCAAAAATATCAACAATACGCAACGACCGAAAAACAAAAATCTATTTTACTCAAAATCTCCATGGGTAATCGCTGGATCGTGATAAAATAAAATTCACCCTGTATACATCGACTACTTATACAATAACGTTGAATCGAAGCCATTCGTTGAACAGCTTAAATGTCGATTTTGTCCAGTTTTCAATACAAGCAAATTAATTTTCAAAAATACATACATTTGTACATAATCTAACATACTATAATACATTACAATTTTAACAGTGCATAGGATGGAGTCACTGTCTACGATAAATTGCTCTGCTTTTGGCCACTCATCGTTTTTATTTTATTCGTGAATAGTGTAGTTTTATAATTTATAATTTAATATTCATAATACGGTCATTATTTTATTCGTCTGCATGAATGGGTGATATCAAATATTGGGGAAAAAAAAAAAACATACATCATATAACGGGAAAATGCAATTTTAAAATAATATGAATACTGATTTCCATTCGATAATCTTCTTAAAAGACTTTAAAGTAGGTATTGTTAAACTTATTAAGTATTTATGGTTTAGTTTTAATTTTGTTTTCAATAAAAGCAGTTCGATTAAAATCAATATTATATTATTTTATTATTAATAGAAAACATTTCTTAAGATTAAATTAAATAAATTAAACGAAAATTGACTTAAACTCTTCTGGGACCAGAAACATGATAATAATGTAGATTTAGGTATTTATTAAAGTCGTGCGTGTAATAGAATCGCGTATATACACGTCATATTTAATGGTAAAATTTTAATAAGAGTTAATATAATACCCTTTAAATTAAGGTATACACTTTATATACTTTTATATATATATATATATAAATATATGTATATGTATATTATACTCGTATACGTTTGGGTTGAACTTAAAAAAGTGCCGTGGTTTATCCGCGTAAGAAAATATTAAAATTAGACAAATGTTTCTTTTTAAGCCCCTCGTTATTATTTATGACCCGAAGTTTATAAATGTACAAAAAGAGAAAAAAAACATTTATTTATTGTGCGGTCGGCGCCTATACACGTCTAGTAATAATTATAATAATAATAATAAAAAAAATTACAAAGAGAAACATTTCACTCACCCTTCCCTCTTCCCTTATTAACTGTATATTGCGTAACAGCGCTCAGTCATTTATAAAAAAAAAAAAAAAAAAAAAAAAAATAATAATAACAATAATAATAATAAATAAATTGTCGTTTGAAATTTAATACCGAAACAGATTGTAGGTAGGTGTACGGTACATTATAAAATGCGTGACGACGCTAAACAAAATTATAAATTGCCACTCGATGTTTTTCAAACGCGCCCGAGCGACGACTAAATACGGAACTAAATCACTTGTTTCGGCGCGTGTCGTGTTTTGCACGGAGTTTAATTAGTTCTTTGTCGAAACCCGGGCGATAAACCGAAATTGCAATTTTTCAAAACGAAAATGTGAGACGATATTATAAACACGGCGCGCGACAGTGATGTATTAACATTTCGAAACAATCGAATTATTTACGTTCAGGAAACTACGACTGAGGAGGGACTGTTTATTACTTTTTTTCTTGCGTTCTTTCTTGTATACACATATTATACGAATTATAATAGTATGATGGTATTAATTTTATTTTAACCGTCATATTTAAATTTCGACCCTTCAATGAAAATCACATTCCCCATGAATTTAACACCATTTAAAAATAAACGTTTAGGTTAGATTATCCTGTCCTATCCTATTCAATCCTACACTATTTTAAACGGGAAAGTTTGTTTTGATGTTTGTTAGTTTTAAACCAGGAATAATATTTTGGTTAGTTCCGCCCTGTTATCGACCATTGTAAGGAGAGCTTCTTACTTATAATTATTAGTATTTTAGGTATGAAAATCGAATTTTGTGATACATAAAAGTTGTAACACAAAAAACATAACGATACTGTGAATGGGTGTGCCACTGTTGTAGGTGGGAAGTTAGGGAAGTTAGGGAGATAGAATACATCAAGTTATTTAATTTATATTCGTCAGCAACGATAAACCATTGCTAATAAAAAACCGATTCTGAGCAGAGTTCAGTTGATAGTGTTGCTTTGTCAACAACATAATTTATAGTGTATTATGGTAAAAAAAATACAACAATGTGCGTTTTTATGATAACAATGATTGTTTAAAAAATATTAAAATAATAAAAACTTTAAAAAAGCAAAAAGTATATAAAAACGGTTGCCATTGACAACCTTATTTTAATACTTTCAATCTTTTTTTAACCCAAAACTAAGGTTTTCCTCATTATCTCAAATATTAATGAGAATTTCAAAAAATGACCTCTTTAAAGTACTACCCAGAGAATATTTGATTTTAGAAAAGGTACTATATTTGATAATCAGAGTATACTTTTTGGTAGAAAAAATATTCACATAAAAAAAAAATTATTATAAACCAATACATTCCTCGTTCCACACAGAATTTAAAAGAAAAAATAAACAAAATTAAAAATAATAAATGCATTATTATCCTAAATTTCCCCGTTTTATCTTGTTTTCGGTTTTGCTGAATTATTAAAAAAACACTCTCTCACCCTCTGTTCTTATCCTGGATCCGCTCTTAAATGAAACTTGCGGGTATTTAAACTATTATGACGCAATACTGTTGAATAAATTCCTCTTTATGTAAGACCAAAATTACTAATCCATGGCTTTTAAGGAGAAGAAAATATTTCAAAATTTCAAAAAAATGTCATGTAGTACATTCACTGGTATAATTCTCTTACGGATAAATCTAGTAATAAGTGATTGAATTACCGATTTTCTCATTTTACTATCAATTCGAAAAGTACTATATAAGCACGTAATTCGCGTGAAAATCGGTCGGAATATGGGAAAATTGAAAACCTTACTACGGCACGAGGGGTACTCAAACAAAAGTGCTGTAAGGTTATTTTTTTTTTTATGGATACAAAAAAAAAAAATAATAATAATTACTAATCATTTTATAAGAACGTATTTTCCCAGATGGCCAACACACTGTTGATGATATTACTTGGAAATGTTCGTAAGTTATCAATATTTTTTATAACAAACCCGTCCTATAAACGATGAAATTAACTAATGAGGTAATGAGGTCACACAAATAATTTAGGGCATTTATTTTTTTTCATTGTTATTTGCGTTATTCTAATATTACATTAAATACTTTTAAATAAGTACTTGTTAATTTGTGTATTTTATATACTTCACCAAAGAACTCGTCCCGTTAATTTATAATAATATCATGCACAAAAATAAATCTATAGGGTTTTTTATTACTATAACACGATAACAATCATCATACTTACATACGACGTGCATCCAAGAGGATACGATTTTGGTGTGAAATGACGGTGCGTCCGCCGATACCTCGCATCGGTATTTCCCCGTCATGTGTCGCTGGACGTCTCTGAGCACCACTTGATTCGGCCCCGATTGGCTTACCTAATTTTGCAACACAATCATAAAATCGTATTAATATAATATATTATTCGGTGGATACACAAAAAAGTACGAAACGGATTTTTTGTCGTGTTTTTCAATGAAATAACTAATTTTTTTTTTTAGATATAAGTATATTTAACAATATTATACTATACTGTTGTGGATATTATTTTAAATTGCCCTAGTGATAGGGGTGATTTATTTGATTTCGAGGGAAAATAGATAGTAATTATTATTACAAAAACGAAAAAAAAAACCGATTTATGCTAATTGAATAGAAACTTTTAAAAAAGAATTCGCGTGTTCGTTCACAACAAACAAAATAAATATAATGAGAACAATGCACACGAACGGCAGAAAACTTTAATAAGATTACACGTTTGTAAGAAAAAATATATAAATGTCCATAAAAAATTCTAAAACGTCGTCCGGGAAAAGTATATATACTTACCATTTAACCGTTTTTATTCGTAGAAAATCGTTTAAGAGACGACAAAAACATTTTTTTTTCTTATTTTTAATTTAATTAACTATGAATTAAATTTGCTAAAGTAAAAAGTTTTACGTGTTAATATTATACGATATTATTTTGTATACAACGAAAACAAATTATATAAATAATTTATTGTACACGAACCGTTCGAATATAAAAATAATTGTATGCATGTTTAAAACTTGCAAAAGTATATGTAATAAAATGCATAGTACAAGACTGTCCTGATAATATCGTGAAAAATTCATTTATTTTTTTTTTTTTTTGTATGTAAGGCACAGATTATATTATATAAAATAAGAAGCTATTGCAGTCGAATTTATACACTAGCTGTCATCATATATATATACCAAGATTAACCCATGAAATACATTTTGTTCATACTATCAAGAATTAAACGTTAAATGTGATAATATAAAAAATATTCGAAAATAACGAAAACCCGATCGGTTACACTAAAACTTACTAGAATCCTGTGACCGTTCCAATGTATGTTTTCCTTCCATTTTTTATCTAATCCCGTAGTGGTTTTCCATTGACCGCTAGGTTTTAGGTTCACGTTTAGGATAGATACTAACTTTCTAGGAGCAGTACCAGGCTCTGACAAAAGAGCCGTCATCTGCTATGTAAGGGCTCTTGGAAAAAATCTATAGTTTAGAGGCTCTTTTAAAAGCGAAAAAATGTGAATGGATGTGTCAAAATGCACTTTCTGTGCATAACTTAGAAAGTGTCTTGAAAGACAGAAAGAAAGTTATTGAATTATCAAATTAATTTTTATTCCATGACAAAAACAAATATTTCATGAGCTAAATAATAAAATGTGTCATCTTATTATATTATGGCTGCCAACCTCTTATCATCATTATATCGGCCAGCCATGTATTTAATACATCTGTACATAGCATTAGGTTGCAGAAACACTATATTATAAGAAAAATAAATGACAAAAACATTTGTTAAGTATTTACAAACGCCTTAATAATTTGTGTAATTGAAATCTCTATTAATAACAACAATAATAATAATAATGAAAAAGCAGTACATTTTCAAATGTTTTGTAAATTATCGTTACGTTCCTCTACTAAAAGACATTGTTCATGGGTAAGCCACTATAGTGGAGAAGAATAACTTCTTTTCTACTATGGTTAGCATGGTAAGATATAAAGAATGTTTATATCTGTATGCAACGATATATTGTTAATAACGAAAAACGATCCTGTGCAAAATTCGGTGAAATATTTTAGATTCTAAGCGGAGCGAGAAATATATTGACTTTACAATGACATTTATTTTTTTTTGGTCTGTGAACTGTCTGGAAATTAGCTCCGATTTTCAAGTCTAGAACTTTTTCTAGAAGGAAATTCAACTGGAGTAGTACTTTAAGGAGATAATTTAATTTTCCCAGAAGTTTTCATATTAAATGAGAAAAATCGGCAGATTAATAAAATGTGTTGTTTTCAAATTATAAAATATTTTGTTTTACACAATGAGGCTCCCTCCAGGTAACTGTTCCCGTTGCACAACCCAATTTTGACGTCACTAACTGCATCTTAGTAAAACCAATAAATTTCTTACTGCGATCAAAATCTAAAATTTAATACAGACGGAAGCGTGTTTACGATCAAAGTTAAGTTTAATCAGGTATTAAGGTTTTCTTTTTACATTTTAAGCGTTTCCAAATTTTCGATAAAAAAAAATGTACACGTTTACATCACAGGTAATCGATCATTATTTTATTATTTGTTTTTATTTATTTTTTTACTTCCATTTAATTATTGCTGAGAGATAATTCGATATGGAATATGGAAACAATTATTAATCAGAAAGGTATACGCGAATGTCAATTTGTTTGGGTAGGTATAAGGGAAATAAAATTTAATATTTTGTATTGCCCGGCCACTTCGTATTTACACCTACATAACATAATATAACAAACGCAACGTACTTCAGCGGAAATTGTTTCCACGTTTCGGTAAGCGCACTCGTTACTATTATTATTTAATTAAAATAATATAGTCAGTAGGTGGTAACATTTTGTATAAATATACTTTATCAGTTGGTAGGTAGAAAATTGATATTTTCGACCCGGGCAGAAAAACAACCGCACACACTTTACCCGCGATGCACATCATAATAATTATAACGTTCAATTGTATTTCACGGACTGGTTAATAATTTCAATTTGATTAATAATATTCATAATATATAATATTATTACAGTCATTTATTATAGTATAATACATTGATATTTTGAATTTTACACCGAAAGAAGATTTTTTTTTTTCGCGAATTAGCAAAATTGTTTTCGTTATATATACTAGGGATATATTATTATTAAACTCTGAGCGAAACGAGGATCATATTAGTTTTACTGTGCTGAACTTTTTTTTGCGTATCTGTATACAAATTTTCTACCAGAAACCTCGCTCTAATCAATAACTTTATAAGTACTTTCTTGTAGCTATTTTTTTTTATCTATTTGGTACATCGAGGAGGTTATTTTTTTATTTTCCATATAGTTTTATTAATAAAATGAGAAACCTTAGTCATTGTTTACACAATTTGCGTTATTTCCTGGTTGCCTTATCGACGAAAGGAAATATACGATACCACGTATAAATAGTCTTCTCAGAATCGTCTTTTTATTTACAATGATTTATTATTACGTATGTATATAAACTAAACTATTCTTTAAATTTTGATAGAATAACAAAATCGAAAAAAAATGAAACTTTTGTCAAAGTAAATTTGCTTGTTTTATTATATTTTTTTTCTCCAATTATTTTGAAAACTGCTTGTGAATCAAAAAAAATACCACCATAATACACCGATTATATCCAACATACAATTCAAAAGCTCTATCGTTAATTTTCGGAGAAAACCATCTAATAGAAACGCTGTTAACAGACAGAAAAAAAAAAACGCATCGTAAGAAAACAAATATATTCCTCGCTGTGCTCAGAATCTAAAAAAAAAATCCAGTATTATTAGTGTGATATGCGTGAACACGGGTTATCGAAGAAACACGAAGAGATCCGTTTTTATTCTTATTCGTTATATATAAGACAACTATAGCAATAATCACAGTTCGAGCACTTAAAATCAATAATAAACATTTATATAAATATATTATAAGGAATCCTAAAATAAGCATTTGATTACATTTTCGAAAAACTAACAAACACATTTTTTATTTTTTCGTTTTAATTATTAAAATCACTGAACAAAGGCACTTTCAAATTTCACATTTGAACTCTTGAATCTATTTAAAACCAATCTCGTGAATGTGTATTGTTCCATGCCCAGTGACAACCGACACGGCAAGTAGTTAACGTAATACAAACTACAAAACAATTGTATTTTGTGTTGTATAACAATGGAAAAATTATTTAAAAACCATGGGGGCGAAGGGAACATTGGTTTCGTTAGTGGTTAGAATATAATCACAAAATCGAAAACATGTGAGAAAAATCAGAAAAAGCTAGTAAAAACATTTTTTTATTTTTTTCTATCGAAATTATAAAAAAAAAAAAAAAAAAAACACTTTTAGATCTCATAATAAAAGTAATTATAACGCGTCATAGATTAACATCGCACTATGTTAGGTTTAAATGGCACGCATAAACAAATTAATGCTATAAGTTTCGAACCCTGGTAATAATATATTTTACTCACGTCCACATTTATTCCGGGCCACGGAAACACTCTGGTGTGTGGCAGTTCCTTGGGCACGTATCTGAAGAACTCCTGCCGGCCTTTGTACCATTTGACCGTGTACAAAGGATCGGACTCCAAGTCGTATGTACATGTCATTTTCGCCGAGTCGCCGGTCGCCACCGCCACGGGCACCGTTATGCTCATGTTCGACAAACTGTTACATTCTGCGGGACAAAACAGAGAAAAAATACGCACGTTATTATATTTGTGAATCCCACGGGGTCACCGTATACATTATACATTTCGATAATGGACATTATTTTTAATGTTATTACTACTTTTGATTTTGAGCACCCCCACCGTATTATGAAACCGTTAGGTAATATTATTACCTATATACTATAGGTACTATAGTCACAGTTGTGTGACAGATTTTGTTTTTATTTTTGTTGAATAAATTATATGAGTATTACGACGGCACGTCATCTACACGTCTACTGCGGAGGAAAATACGAAGAGTCTATTATTGGAGGTCACCATTATATTATGTTTTATCATATCGATTTTTATCTGATATCATGACAACCATGATCAGTCGAGATTTTCCTACGTCATAAAATTATACCGAATGAATTTTTCACAAACTCAAAAATTTAATTTTATGATTGAATTTTGATTTTTCTGATTCTCAGGTTAATTAAAGGAACAATTTTAGTTTTGGGGAAGTAGGATAAAGAGGGAAATTTAATATATATCTGTATTCAACGATTAATAATTGATAATTACAAACGATTCCGAGTGGATTTTGGTTACACGTGTTTTAAAAAGTATTGTTATTTACGATTTTCGTCAAAATTTGATAGAGACTCAACTCTGGCACGTTAGTGTCCAAATAATATATCAGTAGGGTCTCTCGTTATGCTCACTAGCTTGTTGCATTGACTGACGGCACACACGATAACGTTTGAACGACGTTTTGATAGTATATAATATATGCATGGTTTAAACGGTACTGTAATTCAAATGTTTGACGATACCAATCGCGAAACTCTTAATTTCGTGAAAATGCATTAAAGACAGATTACATAAATACATTGGTAAATTGTTACCTCATCCGGATAAATGATAAATAAGATATCTGAGCCGCTATCCAAGATATAAATAATTAAACCATTTGAATAAATTAATCTAATTATAAATGATACTTATAACAGTTCACGTTTTCACTATTGATCCAAAATTTATTTAATATACTATATAAAGTATACACTCATATTTTTCAAACGTATACCATTGGACACTCAGGACTCTCTCTCCTTTTAGTTACGGTCTTGAATACCTATTTATTTAGAATAATTCAAGAGTACCAAACAATTTGTGTACGTAAAAGTTCAAATTCTCCACTAAGCTGTATAAAATAAACAATTAAAAGGATACGTATTATACGATTTCAAAACAATAATATTGTAAAACCGTTATTACAATATGGAATTTGTTTCCATCGGGTATTACGACTTGTTTTAACATTATTTTATATTATATTGGTTGAAGTGAACAAATACCAAAGGAATATTATTTAATACTATAAGTATATAAAAAATAAATGAATTCAGAATTTCACCGACGGTAATAGTATTTTGTATTTTAATACTCCTCCGATTTCATTTTTATCTGTCAATGGTATATTATATTATATATTATTATTTATACCGCCGCACCGTAGAAACATATTTCGAAAAAACAGACTGCAATTGTTTGGGTATGTCAAAAGGAAAGAGGGATCTGAAACAGTAACAATGATAATAACAATTTTAGACGAAGGAGAGGAAAAGAAAGAACAAAAAAGAAGTGGTTGGAATGATACGAGGACGGCAGGTGGATGAGGGGTGAGCGATCGGGTCAAGTGGGCGTTTAGGACGAGAACGGCCGACCTCAAATAGTTGAAATAAAGGCAAAGGAGACGAAGATCTATTCCACATACATATAGCACAGCAGAATTAAAATTCGTAAATACTTTCTACTTTTAAAAAATGTTCGATTTAGTTTTGAAATTTATACCAAACGGCTAAAATATTATAATAATAAAAAAAAACTACGCAGAAAATATTTAACGAAACACACTATATATAATATTATATCCAGTATAGGTAAAATAGGTAGGTATAATACGCCTTGGAATCGTCTAATAAAATAAAAAACGTTAAGTGCATAAAGTTATTTTTGTCCGGAGAGGTAGGGGTAGGGGTGATATCTATAATACTTTTTGCTTAGCTGTGAAGTAAATACCTATGTATATTAGACAAACAGCCTGGGGTTTTTTATTTTTTTTTGTTTCAAAGTTCAGGCCCGAAAACCACAACGGACAGTATTGTCGTGCATAAAATAATACACATACCATCATAATCATAATAATATATCAAGCCCACTAAATGTCTTTGGCTGTTACTTGCATCGTCATTTTTTCCCCTACACGTTTGTCCAAACTTTGGTAAAATAATACGCCGCTAACGAAAAACTACAAATTATATTGTGTTTATCCCGTGTCAAACGCAAAATCGCAGTAAAATATTACATTTATAACGTCGTTTATAATATATAATAATAAAATATTATTCGGAAATTCAAAAAACTGTACCGTATGCGTTGTCACTGCAGCAGAATAATAATATATTACAGGTTTTAATGTGCAAGTATATATTATAATAAATTTCAATCGTATAGTTTTAAAAACAAAAAAAAAAAAAAACATAATACATTTTCCCGTCAAAAGTTTATGACTTCCGCGTCTTGTGGAAAACCATAGAACATACATACATATAGGTGAGTACAATATTTTCAACTTAAAAAAATAAATATACGTATAATATTTCGAAATCGGGACACAAATGTATTTACATTTGTATTAATTTTCGTTTCGCATTCAGCTCACCCGGTTAACCGACGAACGCATTATGTTTCGAGGCGATATGGTGAGTTCAACGTGATGTGCTTAAGGAATATTTAAAATTTTTTTAATGCGAATTAAAACATTGCACACCTTTACAAGACGTATATTGACCAAAAATGTAGTAAATAAACGTAAATGAAAAGGCTATCTAGCTCCCGACAAGGCCGGGAATCTGCGTAAAGATTCCTTGGTCGAAAACTGTATGAACGGGACAATAAAATATCATAAATATAATTTTCAGTCTATAAATTAAGATTTAAGACCCATAAATACATAAAAACGTGTACTATATAAAAAATAAGTAACCATAAACTGGTTTTGAGCAGCAACCACTTAGGTTTTATACATTTTTTATAAAGTAATGGGAAAATACAATTAGGAATATAATAAAATATTAAAAATAAAGATTTTAAAAACGGTATCAATTTTAATACGTCATTACATTGTACTTATATTATATAGCTATGTATATGGATGCAAATAAAACGAGTAGTACATACAAATCATTGCACTATAGGTAAACAAAGTCCAATACGCTACTGATTATTATGGGAGTCAACAAAATGTACCGCAGATTTGTTTTTATTGGTATACGAGTTGAAACACTAGTGAAATTAAAATATTTTCGAAGGCACGAAACGTTGAAGAATTTTTGATAAATATAAGAGAGCTTCACAAATTAAACACATAGGTATTTAATGAATTAAAAATTACTTTTTTAAAATTTACCAACACGTATTGCCTTCAGAAATTCGATACATTTTTGATTTATTATTATTGGTTTTGCAATTCTCTATATGTCTATAAAATGACTCAAAGGCTCGACAAATCAGATTTAGATGCAGTATGTACTCTAAATATATTCAACACGTTATAAATCAAGTGTGTATTATAATTTAGACTATTTTTAAACAAAACAATTGATTGGTGAGCCTACTTGCCAGGGTAGACCGCTGTCTTTGAAATAAATCCTTTAACAAAATCATGTCCAAACAATTTCTTATAAGAAAAACATAATTTAACATTTTTACTTTTATGACAAAAATTATTGGCAATTAACTTCGAAGTTAACTGCTTCTAAAATATTTAAGATTTAAATTTTTTTTTGACCTTTAAATGTTTTAAAAAATACATATCTATCATAGATATTTTATATAGGGTAATTAATGACCTCGTGTCTTACTTTGTTTACTAAAATTCAACTCTTATAGCGTGGCTAACACAATATTTTTTTTATTATTATTATTATTTCCGGTTCCCGTTGGTTACATCACGGTTGTTATAATATATCATTCGTAATCGAATTAGTCAAAGCAAATTCCGTCACGAGACTTCCAGATTAAAGCTAATTGAAAATATTTTGTTTACAAATTCATTAGTGAAAATGCTCATTTGGATGGTGACCACCTTCTTTGCCTCGTTACAAGTTCGTGAATCCGCATCGCGTTATTTCAAAAAAGGATATTAAAAATAAATGCGTCTGTTTTCTTATTTGTAGTAAAAACTAAAAAAAAAAACAAAAAAAAAAAAAAAAAACCAAACAACGAAATCAGATTAATAAAATCTCACTTATTATCTGGCATATAAACCTAATAAAGCCATGTGCTGCAGCGCAAATATAATGTTTGAAATTTGTTTTAAATGTTTTAAATTTAAATTTCACTGTAGAAAAAAATAAAAAAGATTTTAAGAACGAGCGTTTTTATCGTAATTTTAAATTGTCTTTCGTAGATAATTAAAGTAGTAAAAAATGGAAAATACGATTCACCTCATCTGTGACACGTATGGGATTACATCAAAATTAGCTGGAGACAAAATTATAGGAAAAACAGCAAATGTTTGCGGCACGTTACCGCGTTACTGATTTCATTATTTCAAACTTATACATTTTATGTTTTTTACAAGAAATATTTTTCAAATCAAAAAACGCCAAAAAATTTTTCTTTTTGTTGCATATTTAATCTAATTGGTGAGTAAGTAAGTTTTTTTCTTAAAATTTCCCAGCAATTTTTATAGTAATTCGGAAAACTCGCAAAAGACGTTAAATGAAAACTAATAAATATATACGTCGTTATAATTTCATTATTTTAAATTGTACACATTATATTTTCTACGAGAAATATTTCTCCAATAAAAAGCGACATGAGGACCTTTTGTTGCATTTTGGATCTAATTGGTTGTTTAATCAAATAGAAATACTTGAAAATTTAACAGAATGTACATTATAAGTTATACTTAATGGTCAAGTTTTACTTTGTAATACAAAAGCCGAGTGTAATAAAGTGTTTTTTTTTATAAAGGTTTTAAGATCAAATTTTAATGAAAATCGTAAATATTGTTAGAATAGGACATTTCAAATCATGTTAAACCGAACTTCGCTCGGAATCATTTTGATTCGCATTGATTTATCATTGTCGTACTAATATAAATTAAATAACATTAAACAACTTTTTTAATTTTCCATCTACGACTATGGCGAATCCATCAGCAGGATTAGATTTTTTTTTTTTAATAAACATACACACAAATAATAAGCGAAAATAATCCCTGCGCTCACTTTAAAAAAATGTCTCTGTTTCTTCACAAATTATACTGTAGATTTTGATTAAATGTTTTTCTTTTAAAAAAACATCTTTTCTTGATTATTTTTCACGGACAATAAATTATTCAATAAATTAACTGTTTTTTCCAGAGGTAATGTTCTTGCTTGTGTATGTGGCAGAATTATTATTTTTTTTTTCAATCAAATGCTAATTTATTAACATTTACTAAAGACATTTACCACCAATCCTCTCCGTTTTATATAGATGCCAAATTAAAATATTAAATTATATAATTATATAAATCAGTACATTTTACAATAGATATACATAGGTACCTGTTAAATTATTTTTTTTGAATTATAATAATTCCCAACAATATTATTTTAGTTTGTAATTTAATATTTTTAGACTTTTTTGTAAATTTTATTTTTTCTTGTTCCTGTTGTACGTTTCTTTAAGGTTAGAAAAGATCTCAAAAATGTATAGGTCAGTATATAGATGTAACTTTTGAAAAATTCAAAGTAATAATTGTTATCTGATAGCACTCACATAGTTTAGTCGATTTACTTAACAATACTTCCATTTGTGAAAATAATACAAAAAATGATAAACGATGACAAGTAAAAGTAATGGTAAAATTCCATAACCAATCCTCTTACAATAAAAACAATATGTAGTAAAAATATGTAATACTATAGTATTTTAATTTTTATCGTCATTTGTTCAACAAGTAATGACTTTTGTTTTTGACAGAATTGTGAATAATTGTTTATTGTTTTATATCGTTTTGCCGACATATAATAAAACAAAAGTTTTGTTTTCATTTTGTAAACTCTATCAAATTTTAATTTATAATTATTATTTAACCAATATAGCGGTTTTTTTTTTTTTTATTAAAAATCGTACATTATTTTTAACAAGTTAAAATATTAAAGTCTGCAATAAGATAACACAATAACGTTTATTACTGACTGTTTGTTTAATTTTTAAGGAAATCTTCTCGAAAATGCAGAGAAAACTATTCAAATGAAGCATCGTATCAGTCAGAAATTATAAATCCTAAGATTGAATTTTTATTTTAACGAATTTAAGAAACTATTAACACAAACGAGTAACGTTTAATTATTTAAAATTTTAAAGAGTTTAGTAAAAACGCATCACTATTAACGACATTGGACGATTAAAAATATGTTTACATAGAAAGTTTTTCGATCCATTGTTATTATTCCGTTTTTTAACGCCACGCGCCGCTATTATTAAAACTCATTTTCCGATACATATACCTACATGATAAATCACACGTGGATATTATTAATAATAACCGATTCAATGAATATATTGTACAACGTTTTTCATAAAATTATGTCATTAATTATTTATTTTTAAATGCAATCAACAGTTCGAGGAAAAAAAAATTGTAATTGAGGTATTGTTTTTTAAAAACCAATTACGAATATACCTGTACGGTCATTAATAATAAAGCAGTAAAATACATTTTAATTTTTTTTTGTTCAAATTAGTCGCAAAAATAAAAAAACAAACGCTTATGTAGGTCGTATTTTATTTCTATATTTTTGAAGCATCGTAAATATAACGTTCCGAATGCGCATATTTTAAAATAAAACGATAAGTGAAATATATAACCATCACGGCGTCCTACAGCAAAAAATTATACTTCACGGAGTGTCCAAATCTGCAGATACTGTTCCAAGGAAGATAGCGTCCAAAGTGAAAACCTAAAACCTAAAACCTTCGGTCGTGGTAAAACCACGACCGGTAGAAATAAGGGTAAAAACAGTGATAACAGTGGATAACAGTGAAAACTGTCAGCATTAAGCCAAGCCCATGCCCAACTGGTCAGATCCATAATTTTGCCTATTACATAAGACAGTGATAAAAATCACAATTTTAAAAAATAATTATGATGCTATGTATGATATTTTGAGAGGAGAAGATTGGCAACAATTATGTCCGTGACATATCAATTTTCAGACAACTAACAGTGATATAATCAAATTTTAAAATATAAGATGGTTAATTGAAAATGACCAAAATCTGAAATTCACTTTTTATTTTAAACCGCCAGAGTTGATTATACGTCTACTTAAAAAATGATATTTTGAAACGAAAATCGTTTAAATGCCGTTCGTTTTCACATTTGAGTGATTCGAATTATTGTGGTGTACTTTTTTTTCGGTAGCAGCTGAGTTAATAAAATATGTTTTATTGAATAAAACCATAAGAGCAAAAACAATAAAATGTATTGTCAAACACAGTATTGTACGTCAAAAATGTGTAAAATAAAAAAATAAAACAGTTTTTTTTTCATTTCATCCATGTAACCGAGGGAACCCGAAAATCAACGACAAAAACAACAAATCAATTTTCGTTTTATATACGAAGAAAGAATTTAAATGTGAATAACATCAGTTCTTGAGTAAGAGGCCCATGGACCATTACAGTTCTTAAGTCCGAAAATCCATAAAATCATGAATTATCTGAGTTTTATGATTTAAAAAAAGCACCGTTTGTCTCTAGAATTTCTCCCTGTCTGTTTTTTTTTTACATTATAAACCAATAAATAACCGAATACTGTAATTTTAGCAATACAATATTATATACTAAAATTTGATTATTAAAACGGTAAAAATGAGTGTTTAAAATTGAAAAACACCTTTCTCAACTGGGTATTTAATTCAAATTTTAATTCAACCATGTTTTTATCAATTCAATCCACCTATAAAAAAACTTTAATTCCCGAATTTGAGCTCATTTGTTTCAAAGAGATCAGCTAAACGCGTCAAAATGTAACTGTAAAAAGATATGTGGTTATAGTCTATATTATTATAAAGAAAATTTGAAAACAAAATATGAAATATTATGCACAAATAAACATTTTAAACTAAATTTGAAATGTTACATGTTCTGGTGAAATGTCTAAATCAGTAAAACCTTTTTTTTTTTCAGCAGAACAATTTCGTTTGAATATCGGGATAAATAATCGTGTAAATGTACGTTAATTACACGCTAAATATTTGCATAGGAAAAAGTTCAAAAAGTTGAATTCTAACCGGAAGGAAATGTTTTTCCTGCTTCATCTACGATTTTTTGATATTACGTCTAAATTAAAGGCATACTAAATTGCGACGATAGTCATGCAAGTTCATGTTAAATATATTACCGTAAACAAATTTTGATTAGTATGGCTGGTAAAATGTATACGAGCCTATACTGTTGCTTATATTATGTTATATGGGATTAACACTAGCGGTAAACAAATTTCCCTGACAAATTGACGGCGGTGGCAGCGACTTCGAAAGCACTCGAATTTGCGGGAAAACGTATCGTCGGAGGACTTATATCCGTACGAGATATTTTCGCGGGTTATGCAAATTAGTGAATCTGAATTTGTAACGGACGTATTATCTATGGCTTGCATGGAATTTTAGTGTGGTGGCGACCGCATCGCATATAGTAAATAACGAGACAGTACAGTATTTGTTTTTATTCACAATGTCAGAGAGAAGATTTGAACGAAATCCGCGAGAAATTGGATTTACGTATACATTTAATATACATTCGCGTTTAGAGTAAAAGCGTGTCTCATAGTACGCGTTGCACGTCACGGATATTCACTTGGAATTTCGACAAGAAATTTATTTTATTCTTTTTTTCGTTTGAGCTAATTTATTACAACAGATTCAAATGCATTGGAAATGATCGCAATATAGAATTATTACCATAAATCGCATTTGTATAAATTATTATTATAAAAACTTGGAAGATGTTCATCTGCGAACAAAAAGCGAATTCCTGAAATACACGACTCATAAAAATTCTATCGATTCAGACAATGATTAATAATAATCATAATACTAAAAAAAAAAAAAAAAATCTCCAGCATTGTACTACTAAAATATTTATTTGGTAGAAACTAGAATATTATGATGTTTTCAAAAATAAAATAAATTCTTTACGGTAAAATGATTCTCCTTCTTTTTCTTCGGGTAATCGACTGCTAAGATCATCGCATCAAAAACATTTTCATCTAGTTATCTCTTTCCAATCTAAATACCCATCCAAAACCTCTAAGTTTTGTTTAAATCTTCTCACTTCACACGGGGTCTTCTCGATAGCGTCCTATTGCGTTATTCTCTACTACTATGTGAAACAATGGATTCTGATTACGCCAAGCATGTCACCGTAGTATTATATTATTCATCACCTTCAATATATTAGGTCTATGAAAAATTGATTATAAAATAGATATATTTTTTCTTATTCTCTATTGCTTATTCCCATTGCTATTGAAATTCTTTGTAGGTCTATACATTTTCTTCAGAACTATCCTTTCCCCGAATATCAATTTATTTAATCCATCTTTCGTTATGGCAATTTTTGCACTCCATGTACGAAAAACAGGCGTAATGCGTTACATAATTATATGAATCTTCAGGATCTTCAAGAATCCTGGCAGTTTTTCGAGGCCATATAAACACATCTGTTTTCTGAGTACACCATGTTATGTTTCTTTTTTTCCAGTTAATACTGATCCTAAATATTTAAAATACTCGGTTCTGTCGAAATCATATAGATTCCTATACTTTCAGAAAAATCCAATAAACGACTGACGTTTAAACAAGAATTCAAATTCTGGCATTCATATTTTCCGCATACTCAAAATGATGTATTAAAACTTCATCGGTCTAATCACCGGTTAACAATTGATTTTATTATCTACGCACTACGTGGTTGTTTATGTTCTCTTTAATCTACGTCTGGATAAGAAATTATCCCGTATCTGTATATTACCTGGATATTTTTGAATTTATTTTGATAATTTCACTATACAACAGCGCTGATCGCATGGCCGTGTCCACTAGTGCCTCTACCGGTCAGGCCACCGCTCGAAATATTATCGCACTTCTTCGCGGCCGCGATATGATTTTAACTGTATTGTTATTATTTTTCCGGTCCCGCGCGAACGTACGTATTCCGGGCATGCACGCGTCACTCGCATCACGCATTTACAACGCCGAAAATTTAATATTATTGCGTGAAACATAATCGCGGAGAATCCATTATCCCCGCCGCCGACGGCATGCTTGTTTACATTTACGGGACATTCCTGATGCGATCGGCGATCGGCGGCGCGCGGTCGAGCGGTTATGTTGGGGGGGGGGAGCGAGGAGCGAGGGGCGGTCGAACGGAGAGCCCGGGTGAGTGAGGAGGGAGGATTTTCCCGGAAATCGTGCGTCACGGGGAAAACCGCGGGATTGTTGACGGGGGCGGCACCCCGCCCCCTCCCCCCGAACGCGAACGCGTCAATAGCACTCTTCGCACTCTTTAATATATCGGTCGGTCCGCCACTATCAAACGCGCCACAACACACCGCGCTCGGTGTATGCGTATAGGAACAACGGAACATATTGCCCCGTATACACGCGTACACGCACAACGCAAACCTTTATCCGTCCCCGCGCGGCGCACAGCCGCTCTCGCCGTCGCCGCCGCCGTATCGCTCCGGGCGTGTGCCGGAAACGTGCGTTTTACGCCGTATTTTCGCGACGCCGAATGCAGACGTCGCCCGCGAGCGGCTCCACCACAAATACTGTACGCTCGCGGTTTTTAATTTTTTCTTTCTCCAAACGTCTCCGGGTATCGTTGCCGCCGAATTTACGACGCGCGAAGAACGCGCGCGTAGCGGTCGCGTCGCGTAGTGTACGCGTTGTGCGCGCGCGTCACTCGAACTCGGACGAGTCGTCGCGAGACCGTTTCGCCGTCGTCGTTTTTACTGACCGCTTTGCCGTCGAAAAAAAAAAACAAAAAATCCGTACATCCGTCCAATTTATATACAGCGTATGTCGTTGATGCGTGTGTGTAATGTTTGTATCGCGAAATTGTCCACAGTATGACATAATCTATTTTGCGGTTTTTCGTCGTCCGCAAACAAAACGACAGTGTTTAACGCGGGGGCGGTGGGTAGGTCAGATATCGTATTCAGGGTAAAATCGCTTTTACGTTAAAAGTCGTGGAGGTTTACCGGGATACTTTTAAATCGGTTTTCAAAAACTCGTCTACTCAATTCATAAATACCTATTAACTCATTATACGTATTCAGACACCGTTTTACTTTGTTTTTACTTGACAGACAGAGCGCAATATTTTTTAGGGTGTTACAGTTTATTTTTAAACCCGATCGGTTTCATGAATAAATCATTGTGAGAGAAAATCATTTCGGAAGCGTTGTCTCCGCGATGGGTTTCTGGAAAGTTCGGTAATGTTCAGTTATAATCATCGGAGACGTCTCTCGACTTTCAATACGTTTTCGGTCATTTTCGGTCATTTTCGGTTACCTTCCCGCTTTGAACCAATGTATAGTAATATTGTTTGTCGTCTGTTAGTATGGACCACAAAACCGTCACGGTTTCAATAATTGGTGCCAAATTAGTGTTTATAATTGACAAATTGTAATGTCCATAATGATATGTACCGAATGTCACGACGAATCATCTTTTGTTTGTATTTGCATGCTTATTAATTACTATATCAACACGGTCGATAAATATATTTACAACAAAACACTGAAACGAACACGATTGATCAGTAATGTTCGCGGTATATACGCGCTATCTGTATATTCGTGAAAAATTAAGTTGTAGATTCGTAATACCTATTCGGATTTAGAGAGCTATTTTTCTATCGGGTGTTTTGTTAGATTTTTTTTCATTTTTTTTTTTTATTTTCTTCCAACGCCAAATTGTCTTTACGTCGAAAAAGCGTCGGCGAAACGGGTTTACGGCGCGCGGCGACCCATTCGGTACACAGCTAATAGTTACTTGCAGTGATATTTTAATATTCGGTCTGTGTGTAGCAGTACGAGAATGGCGCCACTGGCGAAGAAGTTTGCCGCTATACACTCTCGTTATTGTATTATTATTTTAGAACTTGTACACTTATAACGGTTTCGTGCCGACGCCAAAAATCACAAATTAGAAACAGCGAGGCCATATATTAAATTATTATTTCGCGTCGACGACGCCGCCTATAAATACCACGCACGTCGGCCGGCGAAAACAAGACGTGTTTTTCTAGGCACACTCTGAACCACGATTTCCAAAAAATAAAACGATAATAATGAAATTGAATGGGTGGAAATTCAGGAAGCTATAGGATACGTACAAGTAATACAATTCGTATTTGTACAAAATGATAAAACATTTCTCACGAAATACGATTCTGAGCGGAGATAGGATGAACATATTTTTAAATGCCGCGATTTTTTTTTTACGATTTTCATTAAAATTTAAACATAAAATAGCTGATAAAATAATTTCTTCTTTACACTCGACATGTTTTTACCGGTCAGCTAGTACAATACGCATAATGATGTTCATTTAAAATCGACAAACACATCTGCTTGGTCATAACAATTTTATCCATATAAAAACCAAATAACAATTTAAAAAAAAATTAAAAAAACTTCAAATTCCTACAATAAATAGTTCAAAAATGTACCATGTTTACAAGATTTTTTTTATCGGAATTACAACTGAAATTTACAGAAATCGTTATGACGAACATTTTCTCGTTTTACTCTTATATTTTTTCCTGATAATTAAGAAAACTACAGGAATATAAAGAAATGATTTACGCAACACAAAAAAATATAAAAAATTTTCTACCAGTAAAAACACTTAAAATTAAAAGTTGATAGTTAGAGTAAGATTTTCGGTGACAAAATTTTCAGAAAGATAAACAAAAAAAAATTCACCATAGTAAAACCAATACATTCCTATCTCTATACGCTCAGATTCTTTGAGTGTCATAAATTAAACACCAGCAAATTGTACTTCGATAATTATAAAACGCTATTAAAAGCAAAAAACGTTCCCATATATATTTTATAAAATAAATAATACGAAAATGTGCATGCGTGTATGACCCGGAAATAAATAAAATTATTGATCGAGGAAGAAATAACGTTTCTAGCATTTCTTTTTTTTTGTTTTTTTTTTTCGGTTTCGTCCTCTCGATTTGTGGTATTCTGCAAATATACTCACATACACATATAGACACTTTATAATGAATATACATTTGAAACTACCGTTAAAAATCGATCGTGTGTGATTGTTCGTTTTGATTTTTCTACCAGAAATCTTACTTCAATTGTGAAAAGAAAGTTTTCGCAGTTTTCTAGTTTTCGCATTGGGGATCATTTTTGATTTTCCAAGGGTTTTTAAAATAATTGAAAATTTAACAGGAGGTTTATTATAAGCAATTTTGATAAGGATTACCGACAAGTGTTAACTACAAAATATCTCAAAACTCGTACTTATAGCAGTTGTTTAATTTCATTAATTAATAAAAAAGTATATTAAATATTAACGGTTGTCAGCTAAAATAAACACGGGACGTAGTCAGGGTGGAGGTTATGCCCTGCTTATAAATTAATTAATTATCATTTAATTACGTGACAATTTGTTCACAGAAGGGACAATAATTGCTATTTTCAATTACAACATAATATTATTTCGTAACTCGCATGTTCAATACTGAGTTTATGTCAATGTATGTGATTATACACGGTTGAATGATCGATCGAACCATATTTTTTTTATTTTGTCAGATAATAAATAATCAGCGTGTAATACGGATGAAAAAAAAAGACACGCGTAATAAGATGTTTGAATTAAATTGCGTACACTGCGCTAATAAAGTACTGTCCCCCGGATAATTCAGAAAACGTTAAAAATATATTATTAATTTGACTGAGATCTGTATAGTGCTTAATATAGAGCACACAAGTTCAAACTGATGACGAGCAAGTGTTTTAAAAATTTGCAAATTATCAGACCGCAAACATGGTACGTATTTTATTTCTAAAAAGTGCGTTAAAAAAAAAATCACACTCATCGAAACGAAATAATGTGCATCTAATTTGAAACTATTATAGAGATTCTCTAGAATTTAGACTAATTTAACGTTGAAAACTATAATTTCGGAGTCACGTGGAACTAATTAACCGTAATAAAATTGGATCGCGACATTGAGCCGACAACCAGTTGGCCGACAGAGTATTATAATTTATTCTATCCACTTGAATTATATTTATTTATTTTATATTTATTAACATATATATATTTATTTATATATATTAGGTACTACTAAATTAAATTAATTATTCATATTTCATAAATAAAGAGTCTAAAAAAAAATTCTGGGGAAGGTCAGAGATTTGATACCCTTTAAGGAGCGGGAGCTGAATAATCCCGATATTCAGGGTGTCCCACGATGGCCTGTCACTTGAAATAACTTTTGTTCTATTCAATATTTTTGATATATATTTATTTTTTAAATAATGAGTATGTATCTGCGCTACTGCGGTTTTTATATGAGCATTTTTTTTTTTTTTAGGGGATTTTATTTAATATACAGATTTTTAATTTTACTATAATTTTTTAATAAAAAATCAAAATAGCCATTTTGTAAAATAGATTTTTCTAATTTTTTTAGGAATTTAAACTTTTATTAAAGTTTGGTCTTTTATTTTCTACGATTTTTTGAAAATTTGAATAAGTTTCTTTCCAATCATAACAATATTATTTTTAATATAAATTAATATTTAACTACTACCTTATACCTATAATATGATAATATTATTGCATGATATTAACTCAAGGAAAAGAAAATCCTTGTCATGTGCCCTAACTAATAACTGATTAAATATTGTAATAGAATAACCACAATAGTAATACTCACATTTGCAAAAAATTCAAAAAATCGTAGAAAATAAAATACCATACTTTAACAAAAGTTTCAATCACCAAAACGTGCCAAAAAAAATCTATTTTACAAAATGACTATTTTGAATTTTTTTAACAAAAATTGTAATAAAATTTAAAATGTTTTATTCTAAGTACCTTAACCTTAAAAAAAATGTCCATATATAATTTGTACCACAGAGGCTAATTATTAAAAAAAAAAAAATATATGTATATATATATATATATATATATATATCAAAAATATTGAATGAAAAAAAAGTTATTTCAAGTGGCAGATCATCGTGGGACACCCGTGTATTATAACTTGGTGTCGCCCGTCCATTTTTATATTAAAAAAGTATGAAAACGGCATAAATGGATATTTTATTATTTTTCATTATTATACTATTAATGTAGTGGTACAATAGTCGATTCGTAAAGAAGCAAACGATCCAAAGTGCATATATACAAATTTTGCGCCGACGATGACAGTTGGTAGATACACTTATATATACACTATACTTTTGCCCGGAACAGTATTTAAAGACCGTATCTCTCGTTCGGCTCGAGCAGAGGAGGTTTTTATAGGAGTTTTATCAAACATCTTAAATACATACTTGCGGATCTAAACCTGATGCTGCTTCAAAGAAGTTAGTGTCCTACATGGAAACCTACCTCGTAAAACCTACCTAGAAAATCCACCACGAATTTAGATAAAGCGGAGAAGAAATGAAAAGACGTTACCCATACCTGTCGGTCTAAACCTCATACTACACCAAAGAAATTTTAGTGTAAATTTACTGTGGAACAATAATGACAACAGATATTAGATCTACAACGTTTACAAAGTAACCGATATAGGTATTGGTCTTGTGTTTTTGGCAACAGTCATAACATTACGGAATATGTTATTATATAGGTACTTGCAACCTGACGGACGTAAAACAATTCGCTTTCGCCAAACACATAAACGTATACCTGATATTATTTAATTAATAAACACTATATAATATAAATCACGTCCGAGTACCTTTCTTCCGTCGGTCTTGCGGTGGGTATTCAAACATGAGGGGAGCTTAACACAGCGCGAGATAATTGAAATGCGATGTGAAAACGCTCGTATTATACAAAATACTGGCCGGTCGGAGAGCTCCGCAACTTAATAAACGCAAATACATTATTATTATTATAATAATTCAGTAGTAGCTGGTAACAGCTAGTCGTGTAATATTATACAGTGTATATTATGGATTAAATATCACGTCTTATCTAAAAGTTCTCTAACATTATATTGCAGATGTTATACCGTCAATGACGGTGCTTATAGACATAACAGGCGTTGTTCAAATTTGCTATTCTAACAATGTCTAATAATAAAGACGGGCAAATAATTCGATTTAATATAAAAAAAAAGCGTTGATAATGCTCACGAGAAATTGTTGTGTTGGTGAATTATACTATATTTTATTAGTGGGATGGCCGGACGTCACCAATAGTGATCCAGAAGTGAACAAATATAATGAAATATTGACATGTTTAAAATGAAGTACTTCGCACCGAATATAAATTCCGCAAACATAAAAAAAAATAAAGCAATTAACATAAAAATCAATTTGTTAGATAAAACTATTAATAAATATAACATGGCAAATTCATAGAATTGTTACTAACCGTAAAAGAATTTCCTAAAAAAATTAAAATTATTCTTTGATAATTATTAATTAATTAACTAACCTAGAAAACAAAGCCCTTTTATTATAGTACATTATATGGTCTCTTACTTATCCTAAGTTAACCTAACTAAACATTGTTGATTTTTTTTAAATTTTTAAACATTTTTTTTCTTTTCCTCCACGAAAAATATCATAGCAGTACTACAGCAGTGTAATAATATTGTATAAATACGAGATTTGTTCAGTTTATTTGACCGCTGGATTAAAAATCATATAATATTCTCAACGAAACACAAATTTCCATCTATCAGTGCGTTTGTTTTACAGCTCGTTGTAAAAAGATTTCCAGGTTATTATTATTTTGATTTTCGTAATGAAACACGTTTAAAAAATATATATATAAAACATAAAATATATATACGAAGGATTTTACTGCAATGAATCGTATAATGAGATTACACGTATTATTATTATTATTATGATTATTATACGCAGAGTCTTTTCATTTCTCGGGGAAATTAAAATTGTATGAAACATTCAGCGTCGCCGCCGTTTGAATATTAAACAATAATTTAATAAACAAACATCGTAAAGTTCAACTAAAATAATATAATAATATAGTGACGGTGGTTACGAAAATCGTATAAAAATTGTTTAGAACATAAAATAAGGAAAATTACTGAAAACTTAATATAACAACATTTATAATATAACCACGCAAGCGCAAATTTCAAATTATTTCAGAATATATATGTTATACCGGGTAGGTTGAGACATCTATTTTTTACACGAATCTATAGGTACGTATAATAGAAATTTTTCGAATATCGTAGAAGTGGTAAACACGGCCCGTCCCGTAGCTGAAATCACAAAAACCTCGATATATAATAATACTATATTTATAAACTTCATAAATAATAATGACTTTGAGCGGTACGTTTGAACAGCTTAATTAAAATATAACATAATACTCGTATAGTATGCGTAGTAACAGTAGCGGTAGATCTATAATATAGTATACCCCGAAACAATTTATATTATTTCACAACTTTAAACCAAACTCGTTTCGTAAAGGCCGACGAAAAATTAATTAATTAATTAAATTGAAAACAATCTATTTCGAAAATTGACTCTTAAATAATGATAATAACAATAAAAATATGGTGGATATAGTCGTTTTATTCAGTCACTATTATATTGTATAATATTATATGTATTCTGTGGTGAAATCTTATTATAGTAAAGTGTGAGTACTCGTATAGAGGGCTGTATCTAGATTAATGTTCTAGATAAACGAGAAATAAGTTATCCGAACCGTTTTATCTAAAATAAATAATTGAATCGTCAAGATAGATCTTTATAAATCGTAATTTATGTAGTAATATACTTTTGTTAGAAAATGTAAGTAAAATATTTACAATAATACGATTTAATGCACTGATTATTAAGCTGCACGAATCACACGACATTTATGCAAAAGAAGTGTACCAAATCAGGTAAGTACATTTTTAATAACATTTAGCACGTTGTTTTATCATAGGTTATTTCTAAACAGAATTTTATTTTATTTTTTTAGATACATTTTTCTAATATTATTTATCTTTATCTAGGCAAATATTTCTTTCGATAATTAGACTGGCGTGTACTGGCTATATTTTATCTTCGTCTGGATAATTATACTAAAATGTATCTTATCTTTATCTATAGATATTTTAAAAGGAATTTTCATACAACACTGCTCGTATAGCTAAATGTACCGAAAATCTCATGTCGAAAAACAATGTCGAATTCAGTTGCTAAAAATCTAGAAGCACGTTAGTATAAAGATTTCATATCCGTTCGCGTATACGACATCCGGTATTTTATCTTTCCACCGCCACCATGGTATTGCTGACGTATCCGTCGTATGCTCGGTGTCTTAAAACAGTGTTTTCTTTTGTTCGAATAACAAACTTTTGAGAAAAACAAAACGATAAATTCGTAAAAAAAAACCAACCATCACGACCGTAATATAAGAATATACCGCGTATCTATAGGAGAGTAAACTTTTTGACCCGCAGATGCAGTCCTTTTGGTGCGGCGAGATTTTTTTTCTATTTATGCATATTATTATAATGCCATCGAAAGTGTATTATAATATTGTTGAATTCGACTTTGTGCGGATTCCGAATTTAATGTTCGAAACCGATTCGGGGATTGAATAAAATTTAATCGAGTTTCTGGGCCTAATGGGCAGTCGAAAAACAAAACTTATGTGAACAATGTTTGTATTCGCGTTATACGAAATTTCAGACAAAAAGGCGATTTAATGAATATTTTCTTAAACTTTTTAAAAATTAATAATATTCGACATACATGAATAAAAAATAATACGAATATGGATAGGCCACTCCACTCCCATATTCTTACACTTGGGACCTCGTACCGAGAGAAGCGTTTAAGTAAGGATATGCATCATGCGAATTTATCGCCAGCGACTTTTCATAGTAGGATAATTTGTAGCGCAATGTCGAATTCTAAAACCAAACAGTTATTAAACAAATTATTATAGTGATAAATATTACAATTGAAATTTTGCTAATAAAACTTATTTGAACGCGGCCTCGGCATTTATTTTTAAAATGAACGCATCTCCATATTGTCATTTATACTCCATTTTTTTTAAATGGTACAGAAAACCTTCATCAACTAATATATTTAATCCCCTTTCACTTTTAATATATTTTAAAGACATTTTAAAATTTTAGCTGCTAGGTAACTGTTAGATGTAGTACTATTGTACAGTGTTATACCGACTGAGCAACTGAGCGTAATATAGTATAACATAATAGTCTCATTATCTCTAATATTATTTCAGATAATTATATTTAGTTTACACAAATATATTTTATCGGTTTTCGTTTTACTAGATTTATTCGATATGACGCTACCGTCATAGTATGACAAATTGTCATATTATGAAAAGTCACTCGCGATCAATTTACACCCTATAAATTGACCGCAATGAACTGTCACGTTATCAATTATCCGCTATCTAATGATGGGACATCGTTTAAGTAGAGATACTTAAGATCATGGTATCATTAAATATTTGGCCAATATAATATATATGATAAAAAAAAAAAAAAAAAAACGAAAACTATAATATGTGATCGTATTATAAACACTGAAGACATCAGCTATATTACCTACCTATACAAATAAATTGAACCTTCTCTTCTCCTCAAATACACCACTGCTGTGTTAACGCAACTGCATTTACAATTTTAAATTCTAGTATCATATTTCGTTCTGTGAATAACAAAATATAATTGTTACATATGTATAACCTGTCCGGCTAGAAAAAATCTCATTTTCAAATCCTTATGTTCGAAATCGTCAATAAAAATGTACGGGCTGTCCATATTTTTAATATCTATGATAAGGGAGGGACGCCGAGTATTGGAGTTTAAAAAATATAATAATATATTGGATATATTATGCGGTTGAGTTGGTTTTAATAAATGTAGCACAAAAGTCAATACGATTAACCGATATATATATGCCTTAAAATATATATAAAAAAAAGTGGGTAATAAAATCGTGTGAAATTCAAAACGATAACGAGAAAATGTCATTAGTAATCGCACGGGCTACGTGACGATGAGGAAGTGAAAATTACACGGTGGTAATAATAGTACCTATACTTCGAAATGAACAAAATACCGTATCGCAATAAAACGGAAAAAATAAATGGTTTTGGTCGCCAAAAATACAGAGATGAGATTATTATCCTTTTGAAAAAAAGAGAGCCGTAAAACCGATCGGTTCTCATTGCACCTCGGAAAAAAAAAACAAAATAGAAATAAAAATAAGTCTTCGAAACTTTGTCCATTTAAACATTTTATTGCAATACGCCATAAAAATGTCGACGCATAACCTTGACAAGATTTAAAGACCCTTGACATATATAATAAAATAATATGACGTTATGAAATTATTCTCCATACTGCAGGGATGTAGAAGATACTTTAAAATAAGTAATAATAACTCGATACATTGATTTTCTACGAGTCTATCTAGTATCTAGAATTCTAAATACAAAATAATATATGCTAGACGCTTATATTGAAATATAAGATATACATAATGCTGCTTACATTGTATATATTTAAATTTTGAATACTACCTAGATGTTCAATACATTGAAGTTGATTTTTTCACGTAAATAAATGACAGTGGTACATTTATTTGACATATTTTTCAAGATTCACAACAATTCCTTCTATTTTTGTGCAGACACAATCCATTTTTAAATGTATTTTTGAAAATTCAGGAAAGAAAATAACCGAACTCACCTTCTCCCATTTAGGCGCCTATAGGCTAATTACTTTAAAATGAGCACATTTAGAAATTCGATATTTTATAGTATTTTATCTAAGATACAAGAGGCAAGATACAATTGCATCTATACGATACTTAAATCAAATATATTATCTAACCTTGTGCATACATGTTATACAAGTTTCTATAAGTTATATAAGAACCTACTGTAATATTATAATTTATTTTTTTTCAACTCAACATTTGCAATGGGGCCAAAAATCACAAAGTGACGATCTTATTGACGGACGTATAAAATATAGTACGAAAGTTTATTACTATTATAATATAAAATTATCATTGCATTATGATAATATAAACTTTTAATTTTTTTTTTCTGAAAATCCCTCGAGGATCGGACTTTAAAAAACTCTCGTAGTCGATATACCAATAAATAATATCAAGGAATTTAAAAATGATAATACAAGATTCATTCTCGAAATAGTTTTTTTATAATTGTTTGCCCTATAAACTTAGTAACATCATAACTTACAACGCACACATATATTATATAAGTTGACCTATTTTCATATTACTCAATGAAAATATAATATTTGAGCACTAATAAACGCAGATTACTTATATACAGATTAAATAAGTACTTTCGACAAATATGTACTTTTCATAAACAATACTTATTTTATACCAACTTAGGTTAATTTTTCAAACTTTATATGAGAATCGCTAAAAGTATTTATTTTAATACTCGATAAACATCAACAAATACAAACTCTCGGAAAAGTGTTTGCATATAAATCGTAATTTTATAATATTGTGTAACGTATAATATAGAACCTATATTAACCTATATTATAGGTACTCATACATTTTTTTTATTTTTTTTCTCTAATAAAATAAAATTCAAAATCTAGACATATTATTCCCTGTACCATGGAAAAACTGAGGAAGTTAACCAAATTTCGGTCTCTAGTTTAAAAAAATAAATTATCCTATAATAAAATTAAAATCACTATGTAATATCAAAGTTAATTTTAAAATATAAATGGCTGAGTAAATAAGTATAATCACATGTATTCAAAATAAAAAATAACTTAATTTAAAAGTAATTTATTTAAAATTGCCTTTAGCTACACACATACACGTATTTTGTACGGTAATATTTATTTACGATTCATTTAATATTCACGATTCGTATAGCAATCGCATAGGCTCGATGCTCATTTTATTATGTGATAGTGATGTTTATTTATTATTTTAGTACACAATTTCGATTTAAAAAAAAACAATAAAAAAAAAAAAACAAATGTACACAGTTTTTAATACAATAAATCATAAATAACTTTTTAGAACAAACTTAAACTTTAACAAAGAAGTTAAGTTTAAATTATTTATTAAAAGTAACAACTAAGCATATTAATATCTGAAATTTTTTTTTTTAGTTCAACTATATACAGGACTAATTAGTAATTAATAATTGACTGTGCCTATATTTTTTTTTACTGAACTTTAACAAATTATTAAAAACCACGAATTTAATGAAAAAAAAGTTGAAACGTCAAAATTTTCTGAATAATAACAAATTGCTATCTTCAAATTTATCAAAAAGTTTTTTTTTTTAGATTTTTCACCAAAAATTAAATATATCCTTCAAATACAATAATATCTATAGTCCTTATCCCTCGAGTGCTATAAAAAAACAGAATTCATAACTTTTTAACTATTAAAATCTTTTACGAGGTATAGGCCACTGTTGGTGAACATATGAAAAAGTAGATTTGACCATATTTCGTCCGGTAAATAGTGCTAATAAAAATCAAATAAACAGACAACCGAAGCCCGTTAAACTGGGTTAACTTACACATTTGTTTGCACAAATAATGCGAATTTAGACAAATCAGTAAAATATAGTATCACAAAGCAAAATTCTGCATTTTTTTAAATACGATATGAATATTTCGGTATATTTTCACGAAACAAACGTTGGTTTAACGACAAAATAACCAAAATATTTTCTTCACTTTTCACTAACCCACTCGGAATCCAAAATAGTAAATTATACTAGAATATCGCTACAGTTGAACGGTATTATTTTCAGTGAATCTGATAGTTTTTTTTTTTTTTAAACAAAAATAATTATCATTATCGTTTATGGACAAAAAAAAAAAAAATCCTAAAAATGGAAAAAACAATTTTACATTTTCATCTGGTGGCGGCCGAATGATATAGTGAAATGCCGTCGTTACATTAAACCGGTGCCCACGATGAGACCGTGCCGCGTTAGAAAATGAGTGGCCGGGCCACCCGGAACACTGTATACGCATTATTATAGATACAGATACAATCGCTCGGTAGTCGTTAAGAGCTAAAAATATTCCCGAGTCGTGTACGTGACCGATTCCGGCGAACGATATTATCTCTTCGGGTTTGGTCACAGGGCGTTTTCCGATAAGATCTCAACGAATCCCCGCCGCAATAATAATATACTTTCGTCGTCTTTTTACGTCATCGTCGCAGTATAAACCTAACCTTTAATGCGTAAACGTATATTATCACTGTGGTGAAGTATTGTCTATTGTAGTTTTCAATGAATGAATGAGTTTATTATTGATTATCTGTATGATAGCAAATTCAAACTGTTAAATATAACAGTAGATAATGTGGACATTGAATAAAAAAAAAGAAATGAAAACGTTTAAAAAAACAATCATGAAATCAACAGAAATTATAGTACTGAGGCGTGGTCCTGTGATGTGACCGGATTGGATAGGATAAGAATAATAGATGGTCTAGGAGTGATGGGTAAAGCAGGAAAAATCAGTGAAAATAAATTGAGACAGTTATAATAGACAGAGATAATGAAAAACAATGCTAGCTGATAGTCGAAATAAGATACGATAAGGTGAGGTGAGACTCAAAGAAAAAGTGACTAGAGGTTATTGGAAAAAATGTAAAGATAATATGAGATCGTGTGATGTGGGGTATTGCCGATAGGGAGAGATGTGAACGATAAGAACAAAAGTAGCGGGCCTTCACCTACGTAGAATAAAGAAGAATTTTAATTGTAATGATTTCAAATTCGATTAGAATAGTTCGGACAAAGTATAATAAATAATGAAATAAACAATTTTCGCAACTCAAAAACGCACGTTTGATTGTGGCCGTAGGCTCACAATTAATTCTCCTATCTAGTACAGATATTTAATACGGTTGTTTCACTCGGAATAAGCGAAAACTAACAGGTTTGAACGTGAACGTAAGATAAATAGCCCGGGAACGATTATAAATGAATCGCGTAGTCAAAATACGAACAACGTTTGCGGATTTACCAAGGAATATTTACGCTCATAATACGCCTTGAATCGATAAATTTATATCACGCGAGCGTGATAGTTATTCAGTCATGATGACTCGTGAATCATAACGGATCGACCGAGGCGCGGCTTTTAATATTCGAGCCGTATAGATCACCGGTGCTTTTGTCCACTCACGTATTTCGGAATCACGCTGAAAAAAACCATACAAAATATTTCACCGCCATGAAAAATACTGCGATCGTCGACTTTCTCTCCCGCACGCATTAAACATACGCCATACACCATACGTTTGTGTGCCCTATGCGCCGCGCCTTAAAACGATCGTCGTCCTAGTCTATTCGTTGTTATCGTATGTCAACGGTTTTAAACATTTGTCTTTATTTTAGCCGATTCGTCGAAACTACACGCCCCCGAAACCATATTATCGTGATGCCCATCCGGCGCTGTAATTGGCACGCGCGTCGAAAACCGTTTTTCGCCGTTTTCTTCTACGTTATTACTATTATCACCATCAAACATCATTATCATCGCGGTTATTACCGTATCACACCGGGCCCGGGTTTCGGAGCTAATTAAATACGACACCGCCGCGCCGTCCGATTACGACCGCGGCGTATTTAATGCGGTTACTGCGGTTACGTACCTATTATTTACTTCGGTATACTTAACATCGTTATTATCATTCTCACGACAATAAGGCGGATTCCGGTCGATCGTACATTATCGCGTGTTCGGCAGCAACACGCAGGCCAACCGTTTGCGTCTGTAAATCAACGTCGTCGTCCCCCGCACTCGCCGTAGGGATCGCATTAGGCGGGAGGCGGTTTTCAAATGAATACATATACACGCACACTGCAATAACGACACGAACCCGTAAACACCGCGGATCTGGTGTGTTTGTCTACCAGTGCGGTACCGGTTCGTGTATTTATTTGATATTCGATTCATGTACGTCGGCGTTAAGCGACAACAATCCAAGCACGGTCACTGGTCAGCAATATATTATACATAAATATTTTTTTTTTTTTTTTCAACGACAAATTACACATATAAAAATTCCAATTATGTCACATACACATCTTTCTGATTTCAAAAAAAATTAATGTTATTACAACAGGTCGATGTGATTGAAAAGTCCACCGGATCTTTGGCATTTACGGGCTCGTCAATAATGACCGGTAGGTACCCTCCACGGCAGCAGTGCCTACGCCACCAGAAGCATAATATTAACACAATGTGCATAGTCTCGGTTAGGTATTCGATACTCGGTTAGGTACCTGTATTCGAATGTACTGATCTCGTTGGCTGGTTTGAGGACATTAACTATTTTAAATACGTAGGCATCAACCATGCGGTGATAGTGTCCTGGTAGGCAAGTACGGCGTCTATGCATTCCAAGAGTTCGGCTTCGAATTCGACAACCGGACAATCAATTTGCGCGTTTTTCCTTTTATTATCCGCCCAACGTGGTTTTATACAACAAATCGGAGTTTATTTTCGATTAAGCTCGCGAAGCAATAGAATGGAGACGGCCGAAGGCCGCATGAGACGAACCAATATTATACTACCGCTATTATAATGATAACATGCTATTTCAATAAACTATTTTGTATCGGCAAGTCGGAGTTCGTAGTTTAACTGCGCTGTTCAAACTAGCCAATGATAACAACGTAGTGCCGAGGTCGTATACGTGTTAGTAATATGCTCGCTATAACGAGGATTCCCCCGTTATCCAATTAAAACATCCGCGATTATTGCTTGGTAAGTATTATTTATATTGCTTTTTTTTCCCAGCCACCGTTTTATGATAATAGGATAAAGGGTAGGATGTATATAGTTATAGTCAGGTTAGGTAGGTACAGTATATAGGTACACGAATTAGCTGTAGACGTCGACGGTGGCGGGTAAAAACCAAATAAAAAGGAAATCGAGTTGAATATAAAAAAATATTTATCATCGCCCTAGTAAAAGCATCCCCGACGGGATGGGCGAGAACGACCCCCACAGCGTCACCGTCATTGTGCGTTTAATTAGAGATTAATACAATTTACGTGAGGCTTTTTATTTTTTTTCCTTTTTTCATAATATTATACTTTTTTTTTATTATTTATTATTATTCGAATAAACCGGCGCGAGCGATATTATAATATTATTATAAGCGATATTTTTTTTTATTTTTTTTTTTTTTTTAATACGACATATATATATATATATATATATATATATACCTCAGTTCGATATTATTTTTTCTATTTTTTTCGCACATAATACCTATATACTGAACTATATTTTGTTTATTAATAAAAAAAAATCTATATACGAGTACATATATATATATATATATATATAAATACATAAGTATACGCTGCGTTTGTTCAATGAAAGTATTTTTATCCTCGACATTTTTTATGCCGCATAAAACTTAGGTACCTGCAATACAGAACTAATATTATGCTTGCTATCGTATACACGACATGCTGCAGTGTATAAATGCAGTGTTCAAGTTCGGTGAATGGTTTAAAAAAAAAAAGTAATAATAATTTTTTCCTCACAATTCTTGCATCATAGTCATTTGCAGATATTAACGTTAGTTTTTTATTTTTTTCTCGGATAGAATTTATATATATACTTACGAACCAGTATAAAGAACAACGCTATGGACATGTTTTCTGCCATAATGAAACCGAGTAGCATTTTATAATAGCCATCATTTTTGCAACGTGCGCATTAATCGAAACTAGCTTCACCAGATTTTCAGCGTAATAATACATTATTTCTGTTTTCCCGAGTCGTAGGCATTTAAATTAATTATTATGTCGCTGTTAAGAGGCGATATTATTGAACATAAAACCCTCGTGTCGAAAAACTGTTTATTTATCTTGAAACGAGTACGATTTAGCGTACAAAAACAGACCACAGTGAATATTATTATAGAACTAGGATTAAGATTAAATAGGATTTTTGTGTTATTTACAGGCACTTTATATTTTCGAATTTTTTTTGAGTTTTATTTGGTAGATACCACGTGGATAAAATTGTTTAACCAAACAGAAATGCTTGACAAAATTTAACACGAAGTTTATTATAAGGTGTACTTGGTGATAAAACAAAATTTTTCTATCAGAGTTTCTATAAGTGAATTAAATTTTAACAAAAGTCATAAAAATTAAGTTATTTCATTATAATATGTATAATCGAACTTTGCTCAGAATCGTTGTTCGTTAGTAATGATTTATCATTGCTTACAGATATAAATTTAATCATTTTGGGTATCCTACCTTCCCAACTTCTTATTTACATCAGTGGCGTACCCATCAGCAGTATCAGCTCTTTTTTTAAAATTTAGATTACAATAGGAATTTAAATATTTTTTAATTGGTCCAAAATCGATTTTTTTTTCTCCAAAAATAGTGGACCAAACGCAACCCCTTATTTTTGGGACTATATTAAAGGTATACGTGTATTGTTTATAATTATTTAACTATGTGTATATAATTTATAATAAGTATTCAATAAAATAAATGCAACTTTAACTAGAATATTGTTAAGGGAAGTTTAGGTTGGAAAGTATACGTGCACACGTATCCATTCGAATACAGATAACAAAATTGATAAATTTTCAGAGTTACTGTTAAAAATAGTAGTGTACATCACGTAAAAAGTAGAATTTAATCTTACTTCGAGGTAACTCTGGTGTTTGTCCGGTAAGACGCCAAATTTGTCGGTTAATCCGCAATATAAGTTTTTGCACTGACTAAATCAATGTCAAACAACCATATAGCACGTATCTATACGTCGCAATCGAAATCTTGGTTTCACGAATATTATTAAATAATCGACTACCTATATATTATTATCAAAGTGCGCGAGAACTCAATTTAAAGGAGTGTAAGTTATAATGTTATAATATAATTATCCGAACCCGAACAATTTGGATTTATATTATTCAAATTTTATCGGTTTTAGTATATATGTGAACCCTCCGTAGTGTGGGTGTATTATAGCTATACCTAAAATGTTAACTTTGAAACAATCGCCTCCGCCGCCATTATTATCTTTAGCGATTCACTATCCGGGTAAATTGAATACTTTTCCGAATAGTTTACCGAACGACCTATCGAACTAATATAATAATATTATGTAAAAGTTTGAATAATAACCATCGCGACGAGTAGGTAACTAAACCCGATAAAATACAATAATGTTATTATTAATATATTACAATACGGTTACTGAAACAAAACACATTGATTTTTTTCAAAAATTCTTAAGGGGATTTGATACCGATATTTTTTTTCTTTGGAATACATAATATATGTACGCAGTTTTAGTGATTTAGACCAATTTTTTATCAATCAAACTGATTGATGCAGTGAAGCTATTAGAATTCTAAAAAAAAAAACAAATTTTAACTAAATGTGAACTGTATACAAGATCAAACAGGTTATTTTTTTAAAATTAAATTAAACTTTTTATTACATATTTTTCTAAATTTCTAAATTTTTAGAAATTAAGAATTGAAATTTGAAAAAATTGGGGTAGCCGTGTAATCTTCACGTTGAATTTATATCAGTTTTCAAAATTCTTATTGCTTCAATACATCGATCGAACTACCTAACGGATAAACAACTGGTCTAAATTGATATACTATGTATGTGTATAACAAAGAAAGATAAGGGAATCTCTGTTCCAGTACGAATTTCTTTTACACAGTTGAAAGCGATTCGTTTTTTCACATATTTAGACCAAAAGCTAGAGTGAAATTAACGTAATTCTAGTAATTAAATATTTTTTTTTGGAAAAATTTTTTGACTTTGTAGATTTTTTTCTATGTTTCATAGGACGAATATTATTAATATTTATTAATTTCTTTTCTTGCACGCGTATTATTATAGGTACCTAAGGCTTCAATTATATTTTAAGAAAAAAATAAAACAAGTTCATTGTCTACTTACTTAAATTAAATTAACAAAATAAAAACGAACCAAAGTTTCCTACAAAACATAAACAAGAGAAATCAAAGAATTCAAATATTTTTTCAAAATTACAATTTATTGAGTGTTGGTGAATAAATTCTACTCCAGACCATTAGTCTGAAACGTCATATTAACAGTCAAAACAGTCTTACATATTCCTCTTAAACAATGAAAAAAAAAAGAGCTGATACTGAGGACGGGTGCAGCCACTGTTGTAGGTGAGAAGTTGGAAAGATAGAATACATGAGGTTATTTTATTTATATCTGTAAGTAACGATAAACCATTGCTTGACGAAAGACGATTCCGAGCGCAGTTCGGTAATACATAATTTGAAATTCCATAATTTTTTTTTGCGATTTTTATTTCAATTTGATTTCAAAACGCTTATTCAAAAAAAAAAAACTTCGTCCGATGATTTTGGAAATTTGACCACGTCTACGTAAGTTCAATATTATTTGTTAATACCAAGTTGCGAGTGTTTACTTATATTTATAACCGAACTACAATAAAAAAACTCCCAAAAATTAAAATTCCTTAAAACCTCAATAGTGGCTCAAAAGTTTTGACGATGATAGCGTAAGAAAGTAAATTAAAAAGGCAACACAAAAAGATATCTTGTGATTTTTCGATTAAATCATTTTTTTTAAATAAATAAACAACGTTGTAAAACCAATATTTCCCTCACTACGATCGGAATCTAAAATACTATGTAGTAGTACATATAAAAGTACTATATTCATTGGACAGTAAATTATTTAGTGAATACTAATAAAAAGTCGTATTATTTAAAGGTAAAAATAATTTTACAAAATTTGAAAAACCTTTTCCAACTCCCTTAAAAAGACGCTCATTATTTTTTATCGTCTCTGTTATATAAACGCGCGGCATATTATAAAGTTTGTATTCAACAAAACCAAATGTATGGTGTTATTGTTTTAATAAAACAGAGAGTTGACTATTATCAAACTTAATGGTAAGAATATTGTCTGTGTTGTTATTAATGTATTAAAGTATTATACTAAGAATAAAAAACAAATGTACAAAGACGCAGATAATTTTCGAATTGCTCTGTTATCAAATTCGATAACAGGGCAATTCGTTCTGATAATAAAATAGAAAACAGCCAGCGCAAAATCGATTCTGTCGTACCCGAATTTGATACGCCGACACACGTCTGTGGGACGCGTAGACGTGTGTCGTCCTCTAAACTAATCTACGGTAGGTATAATATAATCTTTATCTTCAAATAGCAAACGTGTTATTCATTCGTTTCTCAGACGATTCTTTTTTTTATTATTCCCCAATAATAACGGTTGTTTTTGCGTTTTTTTTGTTAACTGCGTATTTGTAATACTATGGTGCGGAGCGGATATATACGCATAGAAATAATTGTCTATGTACTTTGTTTTAACGACTATAGATAAAAACGATAAAAAATCGCATTATACCTGTATATATATATATATATATATATACGTATTATATAACGCGCTGTATATTTTTAGGCCAAATTGTTGTGTATAATCTTCCCGTAAAAGCGTGTGGTTGTTAGTTTCAAACCGATAAAACCGCGTGCTATAACGCCATGATACTAATTATCGTGGAAAATATCCATAAAAAAAAAAATCTTCCATGGCGTGTTTAATGTTTCACTATGTTTCGGTTTTATTAAAATTATTATTATTATTTTTTTTTTTTTTATGAATATATATTATTATAATACAGCGTGGGGCATAATAATTAACAGGCACTACGTGGTTTTTCGCCCAACCTACATTCCCATCCCACCCCCAATCGTTAATTAACATTTTTCATCTACGGGGAATATGAAAAAGTTTTCGGGAAAAATATTTACTACGAAACTTGTTTGAATAATAATATTATGTTCGTGTACCTGCGTAAAAAAAAAAAATAATAATAATAAAGCGTACCTATGGCAGTATTGAAAAATCGGTCTTTCGTTTATTTTTCGGATTAATTAAACAGTTTGGCGAAATAATGTGCATAATATTATTATTTTATTTATTTGTAAATAAATAAATAATAATAACATACGCGATAAACAGCTAAAACGATATTAACGATATTATTTTCCATTCCGAAGACTATAATAAATAATTTCTAATAAAGAAAATTGCACGGCTTTCGTTATCATTTTAACCGTGTATCGGAATATATAAATTTATTTCAGTAGGTAGTGGCAATTATTATTTATAATGCGATTAAAAACATTAAAAATTCCAAATTCTCTCATATGCCGCAACAATGTGTATCTCAATTTTTGTAGTTTAACAGTACGTTCAAAAGACGTTACTTAAACTGTTTAATCACATTTAGTTAAACATCGGTACCTAACGTTAGTTAACATTGTATATCGCACTAATTATATATTATTTAAAATGTGTTATTTCTCCGCAATGCAACTATTGTCACGTACTATTGGCTTAAATACTTTATGTTGATGTAAGGTTTTGATAAAGTAGCGTGATAATTTTCGTGATTTAAAGAATATCCACAACAAAAAGAAAAACAATATAGAACAAAAAAATATCCGAAACCGATTCTGTAATAATTATAATATCGGTATTATTTCTATTACCGATTTGGTAATGTCTACGAGATACGTGCTGTTGAAATATTCGCGACTGTATAGAATCTCACGAAATAAAATAAAATAAATAAATAAAACATCGACGAAATCAAGAGCTTCGCGAATAATAATTATGATAACAATACATTCGTGCGTTTACGTTTACCAAAACAATATAAATTTGGTCAACTGATTGCGGCCGAAAATTGGAACGCGAAAAATATAGGCAGGTACCCTCGCCACAATAAATAAATTGCGTCCGGACAAAACAATTTTCAATTTTGTCGACTACAAAATTGTTTCGAACACACAACTCTACGACTGCGAAGACCGAAAAAATGTATATAACTTTCATAACGGGTATTATTTATAATTTAATAAATTTATTTGTTTTTATTTTAACGTTTAATTGTAAACTTTTATACCTACTATAATACTACCTATAGACGTATACAGTATAGACATCCGTTCGAAATATTATATAGCAGTACGGTCAAACTTTGAGCACGCAAAACGTCCGCGATAAGAAACTTCGCCAAAATCGGTTTGGCTATTATTTATCCGTTTGAAACTATTTTGTATTATTATTATTATTATTATAGAAGATTTAGAACATTAGATATTATTATAGTTATTATACTATTATTTTGGTGAATAAATCCCCGACCTCCTCATCCCCTCTTAACCATCTTCTCGTCACCTGCGATTATACCTAATAACTATTATAAGTATGTACACTAGTAAAGACTAGGAACCTATCGCACCTAGGTCACTGAAGATTTCGTACCGTTTTGAAAAAAATATTATCAGCGGTCGGAATAGTACCGCACAATTTGTAGTGACGTTACAGTAGCGCGTTATTTATTATTATTATATTTTTTTCGGTAGCAATTCACATAATGTTGCAACCAGAAATACAATGTACTGATATAACAATTTATATCACGCTGTAATGGACGGCTAGCAAAACTTGGAAAATCATTTCACGGTGCAACCGTATAAAAATAAAATATGTGCAATTACATATTGCTAAAAGTAATAGATCTGTACAATAATATTAATTATTGTCGTGATCGTTATCCCATCATATTGTTATTATTTAAACTGAAGCTACTATTTTACTATTTTTATGTAATAGAAATTGCGGCTTCACACCATTTAAATTATGAGTTTACATACTAAACTAATTTCATTAGTCGGGTCATAATCTTCGATAAAAAAAGTATTAATATATTATTATACGTACTTAATTTGTATACATATCATAATAATATTGTAGGGAGTTGCCTCATATGGGCAACGTACATTTTTAATAGTACTGAAAACATAGATATATAAATAGATGAATTGTACTTTTATTACCTCCAGCTTGTGGTTTTCACTGACAATGTTGTGTGAGAGAGAACGATATACCGGAGGACAATATTGGAATAATAATGCATAAACATTGTTCTGACCATGCGACGACAGTGATAGTGAAAGTAAACTATCATATTATGTTATCATGATGACAACTATCAACGATTAACTATTATCATGTAACCGCAGCTTAACAAACATGATAATCGCGACTGCAAATTATTAATTTCATATAATTGACAAAGTCGCACGCCACGAAAGAAAGAAAAAAAAATATCAGTACATTACGGATGTTTTGTATATTGTCTTTGTGCTCCTCACAAAGGTCGTACTGCTTATGTGTATATGTACTAGCTCATTCGCAAATTTTGCTAAATCGTGTTGTAGCCGTTTTTACGCATCTCATAATGTCATTGTCATACAAGTAGTTTATGTACTTATTATATTGTTATAAGATTTATGGTTTCAACAGTATTAAAAAAACAAGAAAAAAAAGACAGGTAAACATTGAGATATTATAAAAAAAAAATCCAATATCATGGAAATTAAATGGTTAAGTTATATGTTAAATTATATCTGTGGTCGTCGGTCTTTTTATGCACGTGGGTGAAAAATATTTCTATGATGGGAATATTTCAATCATGGACGGAATATCTCCATGGACTATTAGGCAGGTGACAGAAGAATAAACTAAAGGTCCCTATTGGCTATTACAAGTGTGTTTAATTGTACTTGTAATCGGTATATTAAAATCTACACGCATTCACTAATAAATTATATTTAATTAAATAAATTATCGTATTAATTTATTTGGTGATATCAGTTATTACAAAAAAATAGATAGCGTAAGATAAAAAAAAATTAAAAGTTAAACGTTAGTCCCAAAGAACGGGAAACTGCAATTTTAAAATGTTAATACTAAATTTCCATTCCATAATGTTCTTAAGACTGTGATATTCAAACTAAGTTTACCGGTTAACCTATGTATTTATGGTTCTTTTTATTGATTTTTTCTTTCAATAATTATTGATTAAATCAGATATAAATAGAGAAAAAATTCTCAAGATAACTATAGTTGGTGACTCCACTCTATATGTTTTTTAATTTTTTTAAACATTGTCTGTATCTTTTTAACAATTTCGTTTTACAAGGACCATATAAACATAATACGGGGAACTGGCAGTACTTTCTTTATAGGCCTATGTTTGATACTGAACTAAATAATAATAAAAAATAATAATAGTGTTGATACGAGTGCTACTAGCTATTTATCGCATAAAATATTAAAATGGCATTGTGCCGAAGGACCGCGAGCTGTTTCGGGGACGGTAACAGTATAATAATAATCAAATGACGCGTATAACGTGTGCATTTACACAAATATTGTAATATATTTTACATAATGTACGAAATACGAATACAAGAGGGAAAGAGATAGAGAGAGAGACGACACGGACTCGCGGAAATGAAAAACTGCTTGTGCACGCATAATAATAATATTTTTTTATACTTATAATACACGCGTATATTATTACTATTATTATTATTATTATTGTTATTATTATTATTATTGCTGGTGCGGTTACAAAAACGTTCGCGTGGGCGCAGGTGCAGTTGGAAAACATTTTGGCTCGGTTTTTCGCCGTCGTCGTCGAAGCATTATTAACATATTCATGTCGTTGTGCCTTAACCCGACTTCCGCTTTGTCTGTACTGCTGCAGAGGGAGGGCAGTAGACTGCGGGCCAGGGCCACTGATTTACTGTCACGGACTATATACCGAAAGTCCGTGGAGAAAGAGGATACCGGTAAACCTTGTCGTCGCGTATATCTAAAGGACGCCCGTATACAGGTCCGATAATCAAATGTTTACGAACTCGCACTTCCGGAGCCGGTCGGCCAGTTGTGTTCGGGGCTTGGAACGTTTTTTTTTTTTTTTTTAATACTTTCTCGCGCGCGTATTCTTTCCTATATTATTTTATTCCCTAACGTACACGTACTACACACGCTCGAGGATATTATTACACCGATGTTATAACGTATACTATAATTTAGTGTATCCATGTGTACGGGACGCGGAAATCTGAAACTTCGAACGTATAGCTGGCTAATAGATTGGAAACTCACTGAAAAAAATCGAAATTATACTTGGGATAGTTAAATTTTGATTTCTTTCAGCTGTCTAGCATACACAAGAAAAAAAACGAATTAAATTATCTATGTAGAGTTAAAAACACAATAAATACTCTAACATCTACATAATAATTTATATGCTCTCCATAAACCAAACTAAAAGCTCCCCGAGAAGAATACCACGGGAAACTAATGTACTTCAGTATCCTCCGAAAATCGGAGTGTGAGGTAATAGGAGATACAAGAAACTTAGATGGGACTCGTTTCGCCCTAACTAGACTTTTTCCGTTGCACTCAAATACCCGTTTTGCTAAAACACATTTTAGTTTATTTAAAATTATGTTGGTAATCGTTTAGAATAACGGTTGAAACACATAGAAAATTATTTGAAAATGTATTATTTTATAAGGACTTATTGCGTTGAAATTCCTCAAAAAACAAAAACAAAAACCGAAAGATATACAAGAATATAATGAAAAACTTATAATTTTATATAGATTTTTATAAAATAATTAGGTATGAGTTTATAAAACGCATAAGTAGACATTTTAAAAATAATGATTTGTATTTTATTATGATTAAAATCATTTTCTATATGTTTCAACTATTATTGTTTTAGCGAAATGGCAAAGTTCGAATTTGGGTGAAACGTGTCACGCCCTTCACATATTTAATTGTAATTCACATATTTTTGGCCGGAATATCATTTCTATAAAAAAATCTCTAAAAAGTTCTCCATATAACCTTATTACCAGTGTGTCGAAAAAGATAACCAATATTTTCAGCTAAATGATAGATAAGATAATGACTAAACATTTATCTAAAATAAAGATAGAGATAATTATCAGTTATGAGAATTATATGGAAAATAAATTAGTATAATATAAAAACAATTTTAAGGAATAACGGTATATTTTACTATAGTTGGAATCTACTTATTAGTTACGCATTTACTTTTATCACATAAGGATACGATATTTTATTATTAAATAGCTCAAAGATGAAACACCGTTATTTATACGTTTTATTTTTACATAGTTTTTTATCTAGATAATAATCACAAAACTGTTCATAAGACTTATAATCAGTTCTACAGAAGAAATTACCGTTTTCTCTCCAAAGATTTTTACTCGAATAAAATTTACTCGCAATTATTCGGAATTAAACCTATATAAGGCCTTTTTTTTAAAAAAAATCGTGGTAACGAAATGAGGTGTAAAAATGATTTTGTCGCCCCGATAACCCGAGCTAGGGAAAACACGGGCAACGCCGCCGGCCGATGACAAGCTCGTATATAAATGACGGGCGCATGGGAAGAAGGGCAGTAGACAGTGTATAGTGTTCGCATAGTCCATTTCGGAAATCCGTTCGGCAAAGCATTACGCCCGTCCAACAGCTGCCGGGCCTACATTATTTTTAACAAGTATATGCGATATTTTACCCTTTCGACGTTGTCCGTCCGGGAACAGCGGCCTTTTTTTTTTCACCGAGCGAAACGCGCGTCGGCGCCCGATAAAAATATAACGACGACAACAACAACAACAATGTACACGCTCCTCGAATATACCGCGTGTACGACCGAACGGCGCCGCCGTCTCGAAATCGAAATGAACGGACGGCTACCTGCCGTACCCGCGCGGCCCCTCCGAACATAATAATGTCGTCATCAATCTCGCGGATGAGCGCGGGCCTCGCGCCCGCCCGCCCGCTCGCGATATCTTAACGCGGCGATATCGCGAGCGTTTCACACGTGGGCGGGCGGGCGCGCGACTGCACGGGAACGAACGCGTGTTCGGGTGCGCGACAACAATACGCTCGAAACCGCGGCCCAGACGCACTTGTCAGACGGCCGGCGCGTACGCGTTCCGCGGCGGCGGCGGCGGCGGCGGCCCGGGGTTTACGCACAATGCACAATATTATACACTCGTGTAATACGCGTGACGTTTATTAATTATTGCGTGTACGCGTTTCCTGTATACGCGCGGACGTGATGAATACCGGGCGCGCGCGCGTGTGTACAGCGCGGTAACAGATGTACGCTCGGGCCGAGCGCGCGCGCGCGCGCGTTCGATAAATCAATTCCGTTAAAACGCTCGCGTCCGCTAAAAATAAAAACGGCGGAAACGTAAATCATAAACCGCGTAACGCCCGTTACGCTCCGCGGTACGTTTTAATTCCCGTTTTCCGGGCGACGAACCGGTAATATCGTAATATTTCAAAAGGTTTGTTGTATGATGGCTGTACGGTTTATCGTGTTTTTTAACGGATCGAGGCGGGCAGAGTGTGTGATTTTTTTTATTTTTTTTTTTTCCTACTCCAGGCGGATTTACGAAGCCGTGCCCGTAGCACGCTATTGGTGGGCCGCAGACGGAGACGCCTGCGGGTTGATTCACACGTACTCTAAGTGAATAAAAAACAAAATGTAATTACGCTAAAGTGACACTTTATTTATAAACGAATAGGTGCTATGCTAAAAACATGAATTTATAAAAGATGTTCTACTTGTACCGCTCGGTCGTCACAAGGCTCACAATTTACTCGACTGAGTATCGTGACCGTGGGAGCCCGTCTAATGCACACGAGTTGCGTCCTTTTAAAACGATATACACGAATTGCGTCCGAACTTGCTTATTGTTGCTTATCGACCAGACATCGGTAACGAAAGTCATCCATTATCGTAATTTATAATATTAGGCACGTAATATAATATGTCGAAACATAATATCAGACTCCATTATAATTATTGCATCGCGGGGAACCCCTGAAAACGAAATAAAAATCTACTACCTAACCAATAAAGTGGATCGCAATTCGTGTATACCTTTTTTATGGGACACAGCTAAGGTGCACCGCAATGGACGATCAGTAGGATTTATTTTAGTAAACGTGATCCTAAAGGCCCGGACAGTCCCACGGTCATGCCAGCTAAACACTGACACACATTTTCTAAGATCAGATGATCAGGATATTCCCGCGATACCTATCGTAAAAAGAAACGAACAGGGTTACGACAGATCAACAGCCGGTGTAAAATTCTGTCAGACAGTATGAAGAGTTTCTAAGAAAGACTTTGGCGGATTATATCCGATCTCCGACGTTCGTGGTAACAGCAGGCGAGAAGAAGTATCATGGTGCATGATGTTCGCAGATAATATAGCTTTAATAGAGGAACATCCGGAATATAATTGAACAATAGTCTTGAATAATTATTAAGAGTAATACTTCAACGAAGGAGATTAAGAAAAAGAAGAAATAAAATATAGTATAAGTTTGGATGAACATGGCAAAACAGCTAATAACAATAAGCGGAGACGAGAATATTAAGTGTCTAGAATCTATTGTATAAAAGAGCGGTAGCTTTGATGAGAAGATGAAACATAAGAGCAAACGTAGTTGGATAAAGCGGAGAATAGCTAGTTTATGTAACAAGAAAATTCCGGTGAGACTTAAAGATAAGTTCTACAAAAGTGTGGTTGACTGACTCTTTTGTATAATTCGGAGTGTTAGGCAGTAGACACGATTTTAGAACAAACAATTTAATTAAAAAAGATACGAGAATACTTCGCACGATGGGTGAGCTACTGTTGTATGTAAGAAATAGGGAAGGTAGGATATTATATAGAGGGTCCCGCATCCTGCGTCTTAATACCCTAAAATATATGTTTAGTATAAAACCAGATCAAATTATATAATTTCGAGAAATTTCATTTGTATCAAGTAACAGCTGGATAGCTGGAAAGGATACACGGACGAAAATATTAGAGGATACTGACGGTTGGGGCTAAGACTCTTACAAAGTTATATGAGTACATATGATGATCGTCTTAAAAATTATAAAATCTATATACGTATTCCGTATCAATATTATTGATCGTCCTCTTCCCCCCGATATGGAAATGTGAGAGTATTTTTCGCCTCCGGAGTTTCCCCCTTTTTTGCTCTTCTATTTCGGTTATCGGCAACGGTTGTTATTATAGACCTTTCAGTAGTCGGTAAACCACGAAACTGCGACATAGTACACCTATTCAGTTTGCGGTTGTCACCGCACGACAAAACATATAAATCATAAATAAAATTAAAATTGAAATAAGTACGCGATTCAGCGATGACGTTTAATTTCGTTTTTTGCCGGTGTGATGTTAGTATACGGTAAAAATAATACGCAGGCACGAGTTACTTGGCTATATAAGAAATTGTTCCGCCCCTTCAGTTACCACTCAAATATAAATAAGGTCTTTTTTTTTATCTATTCGCGGCGAAAAAAAACGCCCATTTGTTAACTAGAGATTCGCACTCGTTTTTGGCTTGTCCCGTTCGCCTACAGTAAACACCACAAAGCTCGTCTTTCTAAATCGATTTCTGCCGATCGATTACAGAGATCTAATAAACGATCGCGAAATATCCAAATTGCACACCTACCTACCTTGACGTATGCAAATCGAATTATGATATTTTTTTGTAGGATATACATTTCATCGTCCGTTTGTTGTCATGGTCTCTCACGCACCATAAACGGTTTTTTAAAAACATTTATACATAGTTCGTTGTAATTATTTATAAATCGGCGTGATCGTTGCGTACCGACGATCATATTATCATATGGAGGGCAATTTTCATTTCACCATTCAACCTATAAACAGTGTTATGTTTTATTTAGACAAGTATATTTTTATCTTTTATTTTATATCTAGATGATAAATAAGAAATAAGTTATTTGAGATGAATAATTGAAGTATCTATAGGTAATTCCTTTTAAATCTTAAATTATATCTGTAGTGCGGGGCGATCAATATTTAAGAAAAACTTATTAAAATACTAGTATGTACCTAATGTTAGGTTTTTTGAAGTAACTAAATTTAGTTTGTTTAGTTTCTAATTTTCAATTTAAAATTTGATTTTTTTTTTTTTTGCATTGACGTTTCTTGCACACAGCCACAGATTTATTTATTAAAAATTACACATTTGAAATATTTAATTTATATCAATACAACAATATGGTTATGTTACATTTACCATGTAACTTTTTTGATAATATCTAGATGTGTACCGAATTCGGTACACTTGTACTTTTGGCACTTAATATTATAATGTATCTAGATAAAAATTTGCCGATTTTATTTTTTTATCTAAAATATTACTCTAGCAATACCTATTATTTCCATCTTGGTATGTTCACATTATTTATTTGTATAATACATATACCGTTGCAGCCTAAAATAATATTCAATAATTCACGGTTATTTTTGATTTGATAAAATCAATCTTATTAAAATGGTTTTGTTTTTTTATTTGTTTTATTACTGTATATTCTCATATACATATATTTATGAAACCTCAGTGCACAATACGAGAATATTGAACTTATATAATATTACACGAGTGAAAATTATATTATCAATTTTATACGCTCAGAAAATTGCAGATCGACGAAATTGCATTTCCGAAACACATACATAGATATGACTACATAAGCAAAGTTTGCTTGCACATTTTATGATGTGTACAAACTATTATTATTCTGCAGGCTACTGACCACGAGTAACTTAAACTATGATAATACAAAACAAATAGTATAAAAATATTATATATTCAAGTCAAAACAAAAATCTCATAAAACTAAAATGTGATCGAATATTTCAATATTATAAAAAGTACTAAATATTTTCCTATAAATTCCGTAGTATACTATTACGATTATACCAAAATCAAATATATTTACGTATAGTATATTACTCGATAGTATATACTCGATTTTTAAAATAAACCACGAAAGTTTTAAGTAATTTTTGCTGCAGTATATTAAATACTTTTATATAGTATATGGCCGACGCGATGTACCCAAGGGAAAATGGCAACAACAATCTAATTAATATAAGTATATTGCTAAGAAAATATCAAGTTTATATATATCAAGTAATATCAAGTATTTTTTACGTATAATACCATTTGTATTCCCTGTATAATATGTATATTATAATGTATTCACCTATGTTGTGTATAGATACATTTTAAAATATGTAAATAAATAGTCAATAGGCAATTGACACGTATACCAATTGGTTTATCTAGATAAAGATATACAATATGGAACGATTATATATAGAACAAAAAAAGAAAATTATGTTCATTAGCTGTCATAAATCCAAGTGCTAAAAGTAATAAAAGTTTACCAGATTTGGTACGCATCTAGATTTCATCATAAATGTCGTGCGATCGAAGTGACTTTGTAATATTAATTTATTAAAACATATTAAGTTAGGTTTATACCTATTATTTCTAATAAAGTACGAATTAAAAATATTTACCCGGATGTGATAGAATATAAAAATATACCAAAATAGATCATTTATATCTAGATAAATTTATCCGGATAAAACTCAACACTGATTATTATAGGAAAACGGCGAAAGAGAAAAAAAATGGTTTCTTATCCCTTTATATATAATATATTATACATATATATTGTACACCTATTATGAAAAGTGCTGTATCGTAATATCATAAACCTACTTGATATATTTTGCATAAAAATATATATTTACCGTACGGTAAATCAGCCGGAATGCGCGTTTAGGGATACAGCAAACCGCCGTCACGTTACGAGCCAAATTTGTCTATGTGAAAAAAAAACGTGCGGTCCGTTTTTCTTCGTGCATATTACACGAATATTGCCGAATAATGTTGCTGTTGAAGGCTGCAGGCATATAATAAAACGCATAAAATCGTCTGCGGCGATGTCTTCTCGGTCTCCACCCACCCTTTCACATACGCGGCAAAACTTACTAACTCTAATTTATTACCGGACTTACAAACGGTCAGAAAATGGCGAAACAAAATAGCTGCGAAAGGATCGCGCCCAGCAGACATCTAAAAATAAAATAATAATATTTATTGTATTATGCTCTTCGACGTGCGTGCAATAAACGAATATTGCGTTTCCGAATGGATTTTTTATATAAACTACTTTTTAGTTTTCGAGTGTTTATAGCGAATTAGGTATGTGTTTTACAAAGATATGTATGTTTTTTTTGTCAGAAAAGTGCTCCGATTTTTTTTACGTCTCAAAAGTCGCGGAACTTCCACAGGATGTGTACTTAATTAAAATTGTTCTCTTCTGTAGATCATCAGTTTTTGTTAATTTCTAAGTTGATTATAAAATAAGGGGCTCCGTGTAACTTTTGTAGTTTAACGAGTTCCGTTCAGAAGTGTTTTTTCGAACTGCATTGATTTATCGTTGCTTTCAGTACGTAAACTATCATGTTATATATTCTATACACATTCTAAAGCATTATACCGCCTACAACAGTAGACCACCCACGGACCATGGCGCAAAGTATGCTCAGCTTTTTTAATTTTCTATAGATACCTGAAATATTATAATAATAATCGTTCTGACGGCGAATTGTTTTTCCTCAAACAAAACTTTTTTGAAATTCGATAGCGAAAACCGTATTTTTCCAGGATTTTCAAGCAATTACTTACCTAAATTTATTGTTTTATACACAGTAGGTAGGTACGTTTAAAATATTATTTTCATTTTTTTTTACATGAATTATTCACATCGAGAACTTATTAGTAATATTATAATGTTCGGAGTTTTAATAACTTTTTTTTTTTTAATCTCCGGCTATTAATTACGGGCAAATTAATTGGACGCATCTAATATATACGCGGACTCGCGTACCAATAATAATCACCGAGGGACATTTTTTATGAAAAAACGTTTTCGTTTAATTTATTTAAGTACTATATATACGATAAAAATATATGTCAAACAAAAAGTAATAAAAACATTTTCGAATATAAATCGCGTCGTAAAAAACAGCAATAATAATATTATGATTGTACAGGATGTTTTTAATCTTAGACCAGCAATAGAAATACAAACAACGTTACGCACGTTTTTAACTGATCGTATAAAACTATATATAACGCGTACAATACCTAAGACGAGTACTCCGAGAATATAATAAATAATAATATAGGCATCGAAAATTGAGTATTCCGAAAGAGGAGTGGTATCCCGTAGTTGTAGGAAATCGATAAAAAAATTGTAGATACTGCTGATCTTCCTCAGTGGTAACAACAAAACGAAAATCTATACGAAATAAGTGAATCCCTCCCCCCCAATGACCTAACCCACGTGCGTATGCGTTTGTTTTCTCTCGATTAAGTCCAGATATCATTCGAAACGATCGAACAGAAGTAAACGAACACACCGCATAAAGCGCGATAAGAATATTTGATGTTATGTCCTGTATTTTTTTTGTCCTTATCAATGGCGTACGATGAAAGAACCGAACCCGTCCATTGTATCTACCTGCAATGTCAAGAAAAATCACCCGAACCCGAGAATAAACAAAAACCTAAACTCTGATTAAAATTAATTGTCAAAATCATTATAGAATAGATAATTATAATCATATAGTTTGTCAGTAGCATACTTAGGTCTTTCTCACGGAAAGGAGGGAGGGAGTGAAATATATTTTTAAACACTATTCAGAGTCTAACCTCCGGTTTTTCATATAAAAGAAGCTCTCAATGATGGTATCCACTGATATACTTATTACTTGGTAAATATGCAACAATGCAAGCCTAGTGTCCACGTAAACGATCTTGCGCATGTATTTTGTAACAAGAAATTAATGATAAAGGAAAAATGTTGAACAGCAAAAACTTAAAACGAAATGATAACAACGAAAACATTGACTTAGTTCAACCATAGATAACGAAAATACATCATATTATTAACTACTTTATGAATAGGGAAATTAAAAATAATTGTGAAAACACTAAAAACAAATAACAATGCACACACATAATTATACGGCTCAATTATAATACCCTTTTGCCCTCCTCACAGTTACGCCACTGAAGTGTGTTCCTATTTTCGTTCAGTGTGCGCATCTTCTCAATTTCCAGCCAGTAGTTCTTCAATGTTAGCTATTAAGGAGTACCAACTACCAATATTTTCTTTTTTGACTTTTTTAATTTAAAATGTAACCTATTCAACGTAGCTTTTGCTTTTATTCCTCCATTAATTTAAAAACTTCTTGGCCTTTTCAAGTATTTAATATTGGAGCAGTATCAGGTTTGGATTTTAGACGAGATTTTAATGTTTCCAATTAGAATTCGATTTTTTGGTTATATTATAATTACACCGGGAGAAGTGGGTGTATTATACCCAGGATCAGCGATAGTGGGGTGCGTAAGGGGGTGTCACCCCACATTCGGCAAATTTGATTGTATTGAGTCGGCACAATTACGGTTTAAATAGTGGTCGTCTAATTGTTTTTCGTAATACAAAAAATACAAAAACATGTTGATGTAAATAATTCATTTTCGTATCTGTCCAGGGACTGATTTATGAAATTAAAATAACCATGTTTTTTTGAATAGTATACATATATATTTATTAATGGGCTGTGTCCTGAATGTACATAGTACATTGCTTATTTTACTAATTAACCGGGCACGACGCACTGTACAAGTCGTATTGTACGGCAAAACATAAGTAGTAAACTATTTCCTAGCTATCAACTAACTATAAAGTTCCTATTCATAAGTTTATATTATAATTTCTAAATTACCTAATATATTTTACAATGAGTGAATTTGAAAAATAAAAACGCTAAAGGAAGCAGCTAAAACTTGAGTTCTTGTCTTGTCCTTGTGGTAATACATTTGTTGACGACTACCACCGAAAGCACAGAAAACAAGTCCATAATGGAACACAGGTGGAGGTGAAACACCACGGAGCAGTAGATAATCCGTTCGTATAAAATGCTCAGTTGAATTTCGAACGAAAGGTATGTATATGTTAAATGTTGGCGCGCGTGGCCTAAATTGTCCATATTATATTAATACGGTAATTAACGATTACCGGGTGGCCACATATGCACACACTCACACAACATAAAGTTAATTTTAAATTATGATAAAAATTATGTAATAGGTATACACAAGTTTTGTCCGTTGCACTGTACGTTTCGTTTTTCTTCGTTGTATTATAAGTCGTATTTAGCAATTAATAATAATTATTGTTTTTTCCGCCGTGTGCATAATATTTATCATTCTTATAGTATTGATAAGTAGATGGTTATTTATCATGTTTCATATAATTTGTCATAAGTAATATTGTTGAAATTAAATTAATTCATTATACGAATTGTTTCTCGAGTTATCGGAGTTTTGGATTGGTCGTTATTGTTGGGATAGTAAGATGATGGTAGTAAACGATTAATTAAAAAAGTTGGATTCAGATTTTAAAAGGAAGCGCATGGCATGGTAAAGGCGTCTTTAACAAGAATACGGACATATGTTGATATATTTAATGCAAGAGAAGATACTATTACACTGTTCGAAATTAGACAAGAAGAGTTACAAGGAGTTTAATAGTAAGTTCGATGATATGCAATGTGAACTGGACTTTGTCGACGTTGACGATGTGGAAGATGCCGAGCGTGAAAATAAAGTTTTGAATTACTGTACTATGTGGTACGATCAGACATGCAGGAATTAATCAATGCTGAGAGAGCTGCAAATGTTAATAATAACTGATTACTAGGGCAGAGAATCTGTTGCATTTGCATATTTGTTTTGAAAAATCACAAAAATAGCAGAGTAAGAAACAAATACTTCGATTATATTACATACATTTCGAGTTTTGTTTGGTTTTAGGGTATATTTCTTCCATTCTTCCATTCTATTTAGATGTATATTTTAAACAATTTATCATTTTATCAATAATTGTTTTGATGTTTTTCGATTTTATTCAATATTTTTCCGTCGACGTTTTTATTTTATAAATATTTAATATTAGTTTGAAAAAATATTTCAATAAAAATTTGTAATAACTTATTATAGAATCTTGCTTTAATATTAGCCATAATATACATAACAACGTTTTTACAAAAATGTCTTATTAAATTTATGCTGGTAAAATAAATATCTAAGTCGGCATTTTATTATTTTGACACCTCACCCACGAATAATTCTTCGTGCCGGCCTTGTGTATACCATCCAATAATAGGTACGTAGAGAACTACGATAATAGGCGGAGGGAAGAAATGTAAGCGTATCAAACAACTGTGATAATACCTATATATTCTGTCATGGTCAAAACCACGTCGCGTATTTAGTCGCAGCTGCTATTACTAATGATAAAATTTTTGGACGTAAAGTAAATCAGTTTCGGGTCAGTCTTTATAATAATAATATAATTCGTTCCTTCTCCCTCCGGAATCTTCTCTTTATAATAATATTTATTTACAAACTGTAACGATTTACTCTTTGCTGATTGCGCGACTTTGACGAACGCCCTCCGACATACACGACAGGACAATTTAACGATATTATTACATTACGCTGATAAGAATAATCCAAATTAAAACATTTCCACTTCCGCGTTTCCGATGAAATTACATTATTTAGGCCCCGTGATAATTATTATTATTATTATTATTATGTACGCAGGTACGGCCACACGAAAACTGGCTACCGTTTTATCGGTAAGTGCTACCGCATAAAATATGTATCTTTTAATGTGTTTAGTTGATATATATATTTTTTTTTTTAATACATTTAGGTTTTCTTGACTGCGCGCGCGAATATAAATATTAAATAATATTGATAATTTAATATACGGAAATGTGTATTTACAGCGGCGAAACAAATATTTAAAAGGCGGAGCAGTGAAAAAAAAAAATAAAAATAATAACTTTGTCACCTCAGTATATCTACGATGACGCTGAAACGTAATTATGATAATAATAATATTGTTAAGTTTGTAGACGTTATTTACGTTCAATATTTAGTAAAAAAATTGCTAGTGACAGTTAATTATGTCACGCGAGATTTTAACTTGCCGCGAATGGCGAATTTTAATAATTTTTTAATATTATATTCGAGTCGGTTATAGCGGTTAAAGTGGGTCGTATAGCGAAGAATTTTATGAAGTTTTACTAAAACGTGGTGTTATTTTTTAACACTTTTTCAAATAGGTAGTAAAAATGCTTCAAACTATTCACGCGGTATGCGCAGATTTGTGGGCCAGTGGTAATTTATTTGGATTATTTTTCTAGATTCCCAACAGATTAAGCTAAACAATTAAAACACTAACAACAAATCGCTTCAATTGTATTAAATTTGATTTCTAGGTTACTATACAGGGCCATTAAAAACGATTCATCAGATTTCAAATACATGAATATTTTTCGCGTTTAAGTTTACATTAATTTAATATGATACGTTAAATAAAATAATATTTGAAACTATTTTAACGGTACCAGCTATTAATAATCTATGTGACATCAGTCTTAGACTACCTACCGTAAATATTTTCGGACTAATTTATCACCATTAATGATAATAATATCAATTTAATTAATTAATACCATTCTAAAACTTGGAATCTTCCTCTATAAAGAACTATAAAATTTGATAGTATAGAGTTTATAACAACCATTTAAAATCGGATGAATTATTTTGAGTAACCTATTGTGTATCCTGACCTAGGCCTACGCAATAGTTATTCGTTAAACTCACGATATTTATTCGTCATGTTCGATAATCAATTGGATTGAAATAACCGAAATAATAAAAATAAACTATCTATATATTTTGAAAATATTCGATGTATCCGATTAATCGATATATCGGCATAGGCCTATCTTAACCTATTACCTAACTTTATCGAACTTTTCTCAGAATCGTTATTTGATTACAACGATGCATCGTTTATTTCGGCATCTGTAAACTGAATTATCCTCTATCCTATTTACCTTTACGGATTTCTACCTACAGCAGCAGCCTACCAATATTACGACCGATTTTTCGTATTTTATAATAATTGGCAATTTTCTACCACTTAGAAATACACATCACAAACAAATCGCTCTGTCACTTTTCCATTAGCGAATATCGATGGCAAATTCACATATAATATAATACGAGCGTGTGCTCGTCAATGCTTAGTAATAATTGGCACCGCGACATTAAAGCCAGAGTTTTCGTTTATCCCATGAGACGTACCATTACAATTTGATATATTTAATGCGTGCGATCAAATCTTGAACGCCTTTAAATTCTGCAAACCTAGCGACACATTTATATATTGGTTTTACTAAGATGTATTGATATGTGTACTTATTTTTCTGTCTCTTAACACCACTTCGAATAGAAAACGTCTTGTTCCTGAATCATCAACACCAAGAACGGTTGAACATTTTTTTTTGTCAGCACCGTATAAACGTTCGAAAATTCGATACAAAGTTCTCTAATGATTTATTCTTCTTCTTACTCGGTGGCGTATTTAGCTTTTTACCGCTTCCTTCGGAATAGTCACAGCGGTTCACAATTTGTATTCATGTCCAGTCTCAAAAGTCAATTAGTTAATTTTTACACTGTTCAATAATTTTATTAATTTTTTTTTTTTTTGTTCATTGTACTATTATACTCGTACTATTTGATTATTTAAGGAAAAAATTAAACATTAAATAGTATCGTTCTATTAACGGTGGTCAAAAAATATGACACTACTTCTCAATCAAAAACGAACGTTTATAAAATCATAAATAATAACTGCAAGAGTATCACTATTTAAACGCGGAAAAAAAAAATTATTTAGATCGTGGTAGATAACCAACAATATTTTAACTATACAAAATAAGAAAAATAACTGCGTTCATTATATATTATGAAACTGCGTTAAAGGTAGTAAAAGTGTAATTTTCGCACATCCAGATTTTAAAAAATGATTCATGTAACTCATTAATTAAATTATTAACAAGTAGACCTAAAAAAAAAAAAAAAAAACAGTAAATAAGACAACTGTGGCATCTTCAGATAATTTCCGAACTGTTAAAATAATTCTGAATAGTTCATAATTCTACTATAAGAAAAAAAGTGTCCTTCATATACACCACTAACACATAAAGGTTTGATGTAAATTAAATATTTCATCTATTATTATTTTTATAATAAATATTGTATAAATTATAATATAAACTAATTATATATAATTTGTTTAGATATAATTTGTTTAGATATAATTTGTCTAGATAAAACAGTCATTGCAAAGGCGCAATAAAATGTTGAAAGACACTACGCTTGAAAACCAAATAAATTACCAAAAACCCACTGAAAAAATACATCAGTCCAAAATCCTAAAAGCGAAGAATCCAAACGAAAAAATACAGACTTAATAATATGTGTATATTATAACGTATAAATTAATTACAATTATATATTAGCGAATCTATCGGTTTTTTTTTTCCAAAAGAAAAAAAAAACATTTCTAATGTTCAATTCTAATTTTAAGTATCTATTACTCGTCCGACAAGTTGTCTGGCTGATAAACCCTTAACATTAATACAAAAACTGTGCATACAATAAATCAAAATGGATCTAACTATTAAAATGTTATTAAAATTGTCCCGATATAAGAAGGAATAAACATATTATATAGTTGACAAGAATACAAAATAATAATCATAAATAAAGTAAAAGTAAACATGTAAATAAAGCGAAAATGGGCAACGTTGGTATTTCAAGTTAAATTATTTGCACATCAAGTTTATAGTGAAATTCCTTTTATATTTATATTTTTTTCTTTACATATTTAATTAAATTCTATTTTTGTTTTTTGTATTTTTAGTGCAATGTACAGGTGCAATATTTTAGGTCATACCAGCATTTTTGAAGTTTTATCAGACATTACATTCACAGCGCTATAATACTATAACACTGCTACAGTCACTCCGCACAAATCTCTGGCATGCGAAGCCACACGCGTTTCCTCGGCATAATAGGTAATTGGCGCGTTTCAATCTAAAGCTAATCAATTTGATTTACACGTTCGTGAATAATTATGTAACAACCGCGAAACGGGACCGTAATAGCTATATTGTGACGTAGATGACGTTATGTCGTTATACATAAATGGGAAATAGTAATTAGCACATAATAGCTACTATAATAGCTATATTACAGACTATGGTACTACGACTGTAATTAGTAGGCAGTACTGTTCGGTATAACTAAACCCAACGCTATTTTTATTCCCAAAGACTATTTGATAATAATAATAATGTACAATGTGGTCGTCATCGATTTTCTAGGTTTATAAATGTGAACATATCGATCTATTATTATTCAGGGGCGTAATTTGGAGGAGAGAACAAGATGCATGGATTCATTCCTTAAATTTAATACAGTCCAAATAGGCCTGGTAAAATACTGAACCATAATTTACATAATTAAAATTAAATTATATTTTATACTAACAAAAGAAACAAAAAACAAACGTACATAGTTCGGACGATGGGTCGTCCACTGTTATAGGTGAGAAATTGAGAAGGTAGAGGAAAAATGTAATGTATATCTTTACGTGACGATTAATCTTTTCTAACGAAAAACGATTCTAAGCGGAGTTTGTTATAATACATATTTAGATAGGCCGTAATATTTACGATTTTAAATAATATACTTCGTAAATGTTTCCGTTTTCCTACGTTTTTTTTTTCCATTTATAGTTAAAACTTCTAACAACTAATAAACTAATAATTAAATATGCTTTTAATCACCGATTGTATCCACTACTTAAATTTTTATTCTGGATCATTTTGCTTGTACAAATTGTACAATACAATGAATATGAAATATAAATAATTAATTCATAAATGTAAATATTAAGTGTTTTCCAATTCTTTTCTTGTTATTTTCTTTAGATTATTTGTAATTATTACAGGCAAAATTTGAGCAAGAGAGACAGACAATATGCGCTTTTTCATAACAGAAAAAATATATTTACGTGTTTGTTCATGATAAATATAAAAAATACTGAGAATTGATATTGACTCAATCATAAAAAAAGAAACGGAAAATCGATTTCACATGGCCAATATCATCACATTCACGAGACGTGATATCACTGTTTTACTGATCCGAAAAATACTGAATAGGTGTGTTATACTTTATAGGTATTTAGATACTCTGGTAAAATAAAAAAAGTGAACCGTTCGTATGATAATTGATTCGTAATCTTATATGATAATTCCTAGTATTTTGTATGTAAGTAGCAAAAAGTCACGACTTAATTCTTTGTATAGTAAAGAATCAAAAATCTGTAACACGAAACATGTATTATAAATTATACCACGAACATGATTACAAAAAAACTCGCATTACTTATTAAAAAAACACTGTAGCTCAAGATTTTTTTTTAATTCTCTCATTTTTGCGTGTTCTTTTACAGCTATGAAATGCATTTTTAATGAAAACGTATTTTTCGTTCAGTTAAATGTAATATTATCAATTTTTTTTTTTTTCAAATAGAAAATAATAATTACAATACGTTGTATCGAACACCATCTCGAGCCACCAAAGAAAATCTTTGCATGCCGACGAGATCACTTCGACATTTAAAACGATCCTTTCTCCATTATATATAGACCGCTGAAGCTTTCAATATTATATAAGATGAAAATTGAATTTTCGAGAGTACAATACCAGCTTTTATCGTGGTTTTTTTTTTTTCACGGGGTCGGAATATAAAGGCTTTATGAAAATAATAACAGTAATAAAGAAATACAGTACAGGTATATCTTATTACTATTTTTTTTTTACCCGCTACATTGCAACAAAGTTATCGATTTGAGTATATTACACACGGTATAGTGTCTGCTGCAGTTATGACTTTTAAAATATACTATTATTTATTATTAGGTATAGGTATAAAATATTACTTTAATCGATTCTTTTTTTTTTTATATTAGTGAGCGAAAATGAAGAATATTGCATCGCGTTGCGTCTGTTATAACATATATACATACAAGTATTTAACCCCCAACTCTCTACTGCTACTACTGACAATTTCTAGTGGTCCCCTCTGGACCAAATGTGATCAAACTGGGGAATAAGAATTGTTATAGAGGTGAAATGAATTAATGAAAGTTTGATTGATATTCATTATGAATTTCACCACGTTTTTGTGAGCGAAGAGTATTTTTTAGTTGTGTAAACTCTGAAATGACAGGACTCTCTGAATTGAAATAGAAGAATGAAATGTTCTATATGCATGTGTTGGTATCAACCTTTTGGTGGTTTCAGCCTTTCATTCTCATACCTACCATTTTTATGATATAAGTTCTTTATTTTTTTTTTTTTTTTTTTTTATTAAAAGTAATATTTATTTTAGTATTAGTGTTGAAATTAAATTATTATAGCATACAGTTTTTTATTGTTTCAAAATTCTATTATAATACAATAAAAATGGGAGAAAATTCGACTGTAATAACCGAGATGTTCACGGACTGTTCACGAGCTGTATCTTCTGTTCACAGGGTTTTTTAAATTTTTTTTATTATCATTCGGAGTGAAAAGAAACGTTTTGCTGGATTCAGGCAGTTGTCCTTATAAAATAAAAAACAAAACCCCGATAGCAAATTACAAAATGCAGGTTTAATTTTTGTTGATTTTTTTGATTAAAAAAAAAAAAAAAAACTGATACTTAAAATAAAGAGTCGAATGTTATAGAGCCTAAAATAAACACAATATGCAAGCTGATATGCACCAAGAAAATACGTCGATTAAAAAAAAAAAAAACACCAATTTGTTAAAAAAATATTAAATATGTATAATATATGCGTATGGAAATCAATAAAATATGTACTTTTCCCTGAAAATTAACAAATATGAATTTTAAATGTTCTTTTTTTACAGCACCGATTTTAAACCTGGTCTGCTATAGATCGAAAACATAAAGAACAATATGCGACTCTCACAACTTTCGAGCCATGCTCAGAATCTTACCGGTTTACCGACCACCGCTCAAAATCATTTTTCGATTGTAATGATTCACCGTTCACCGCGGTAATAATATGGCATAATATCAAATTGCTCCGAATTCCTATAGCACACACCTTCCAAACATCTATCAGTGGTCTATAATAACCACACATAAAAATAATATTATGGTGCGAAGTAGTTATGTGCGGCAATTTTTTTTTTTTTTTGTCCTTATTAGTTTTCCGTGTATTCCGGAAAAAAGTATACATATGATATTTATTAATCGGAGTAAAAAAAAAAAAAAAACCCCAAAAGTAACAGTATTATTAGGGTCATTTTGCTTTTCGTACAGAACGAATAAATATTCATACATTGGATACGCATAATGAATATTGATGGCGTTTCGCTTAACTCCCGGACTATTATAATAATATTGTATAGGTTGATTCGGAATACGTTTTGTTTTTTTTTTATTATTATTATTGTCGCCTTATATCCCAGCTCGAGTGTATATACAATTTTTTTTTTCCACTATTTCCGCGAGAGATATGTACCAAACGCGCGTATAATATTATACCATATACAGTATAATTTTATCGTCACGTTTTTATACGCCGAACCGTCCTATTTTGAACGAATATGTCGACACGATAAATCGCATTATTATTATTATTTTTTTTTTTTTTTATAAGCTGGCACGGTTTTTTTTTCCAATAAACAAAATTGTATACATTCGTATAATAAACAATTTAAATATAACGTATTATGTATAATATACGACTTAAAGCACGCATTAGAATTCTTATAATATAGGTGACGGGCTGCAGTGTTTCTCATTAAAGACAAATCTCGTGGACGTCGGAACGACTGCATAAAAATTAAAAATCTATAACATGAGGGTTTTGAATTCGATTTAAAACAAAATCAATCTGTGAGTATTTCTCGATACGACTACACTCGTTATATTTCAGATTTTTCTTATTTGACATTTTAAAAACGTAGATATGTAAGAAGCTTTAAAATGTTATACTTTCGTTATTTTTGAGGGTAAAATCACTGTCCGTTTTTTAATTTTTAAATTAGCAAAAATATAGAATGTATCGTTCCACTCCCCTCTGGTTCCCTTTCGATCACTTGATCTTCCAATCTTAACCTTGGCATCAGCATGAACGATTCATTTTGATTTTACAACGGTGTATTTCATTTTTAATCTATTCAGTATACTTTACAGTACAACGGTACAGTTTCTTAATATCCTCGTTGCTTCGAATTCTCCACGTTTATATATTAGGTGGTGTCTATAAACAAAGGCCAAATATTTTTTCTGAAGACTCTTCTTTCGGACATTAGTTGATTGTTCTTCTAGATTTCATTCGTAGTCCATGTTTCGTTTTCATACGTCACCACAGGCCGTATTTGGGTTCGGTAAAATTGGATTTACTACAAACTCGTTGATAAAATTCTTATAACTTTAGCACAATATATTATTTCCTAAATGTAACCTTCTAGTTAATTTTAATTTTGATCAGGCGTACCTAATTCTTCTGGTGTAATGCATAACTCCATATATATGAGTTTTTGTGCTATTTTGGATTTATAATTACTGGAAATGGACTAGTGTGTAAATCGTGTAAAATGTAAAATGTAAAATGTATTTCCCCGTTTTTTTAGGAATAAACAAAGAAAAACCCTTTAACAATATTTGCTTCGCCGAATGTTGTAATAAATGCTAATTCTCGTCCTGTGATAGCCTCTTCACGTTCCACTTGAAGCAAAAGCCGATTATTCTAAATTTTATTAATTAAAATAAAACAAAAATAAAACATTTACTCGAGTAATACACCTTCTCCGTCGTTTTTATAATAATATTACGGTTTTGCGGTTATTGCTGGCATTTGCATACGAGCGTTTACGTTCAAATTATAAATTGATCGCTGCTAGATTACGTGCGCGCGGAAGATTATAATATTATTTTATAACACACCAATAATATCGCACGTGACCACCAAAACATAAACACACGCAAACACGTGCGGTTAACCAAATGGCAGTAATTTTCCAAATCGCTCAAGTAACAATAATAGTGATATTAATCACGGCGTTTTATTTGTTTTATACACTGGTACTTGTAGGACAAATGTCTCATTCGCGTATATCCGCGAAAAACAACTCAATCGGCATAAAATCTCTTGGAGGGAAGGGGAAAGGGAGACAGTGAAAAAACAAGTCCGATTAAATTGTTTCGGAAATATTCCGTTCTACACAATGGTCGTGAATTGTATAGCTATATATATATACGTCTAAAACCTAAATCTGATGGTTGGTTTTACGATATATCCAGCAGTCATATCTGCTGGATATCTGCTTTCGCCGTATTTACATTTCACAGGACAAAATTGTATTGATTAACCTATGAAATATTTTGTTTAACTATATAAATTGTGATTTCGCATACAAATAATCTTTTAACAATAATATTTTTAATATTTTCTCACATAACTAATAATTAAATATTATATTTATACGATATGAAAAGTTCCTCCACCTTCAACGCTAAAAAAAAAAGTTTCAAATTTTTAGTTTACTTTATTGAACAATTCAAACATATTACTGCATTTTCTTCGATGAATTGGCAGGCCCTAAGTTATAATTAGTTAAAAATGTTAAATAACAGAAATGTCGCTGCTATCGCCAGCACAAATTAATTATCTATAAAACATTTTCTCGACAAAGGCCGTTTGGGTAACATTACAAATTACTCATTATTTATTTTCTGTTATATTTCAATAATTTTCAATGAATTAGAACTGGTCCAGACTTTTTTCCTCGCGGTGACAATGTCATGACGATAGCAATAATAATAATTATTATATTTTATATTTAAAGGGTCACCGCACATTCTATTTCCCCACAGGGATAAACACCTGATTTGTAATATGCAAATGTACTCGTATGTAGGCAGATATACTACTGCAGTATAGTGAGAAATTCGGTCAGAGGAAATTCGATAAATCGAATCATACCCATGGTGGAACACAATTCTTGTCGTTTATACGGTTCGTTTAGGTAAACGCACACAAACACACATACACAAACACTCACACACGCGCGGTTTTTGTTATTGTTTCAGTGGATCCCGCCTCCGCACTTGTACACGAAAAATTCGAAGCAATATGAAACGTAAACGTGTTTATACAGACACGCGTGTGTGTACACAATCGAAATGTACGATCAAATCCGTCCAAAAGTCTATAATTTTACTGACCGACCGCAAATACGTATCTACATACACAATCGAGTAATCGTCATTTAACGCAAAACGACTAACATTTTATTTTTAATATTAAAATTTAAATTTTGTGCAAAATTTCTGTAAATTTATAAATATAAACGTATATAATAATAATTTGCAGCTTGTTAAATAGTTCTAGAAAATATCTGATGCTTTTAATTTACAATATTTTGACTTTACCTTGGTAACAATACGAAATCATACTTTAAGTAAGTATATTTGAAGGAATGTTCTTCTTTTATTTCAAAAAATTGTCGCTAGAATTATTTGACACGATCATAGTTTTTTGGAACGAGGAAGAGGTGTAAGAAGAGAATTGGAAGTTAAGCATAGAGTAAGTATACTCTATGAAGAAGTATCATTTCGTAACGCTTAAAACGGAAAGTTTATTCTTAAATCTCCCTTTTGAAAAGAAGTCTCAAATCAAAAATAAAAAAGGAGATGAAAGTGTTTAAATATCAAAGATTCAAAGTTCATATCTGATAGATGACGCAATTAAGTCATAGGATTTCGAAAAGATAAGTTATTAGTAGATAATAAATAGTAAAAATCGGCAAATTAATGTGTAAATCCCACATATGCTCAGAATATCCTTTTTCTTATAGTTGTAATGTTTTTTTAAATATTAACTACTCGACTTTAATTTAACATTGAAAATGCGGACAATAAACTACTACAGAACAGAAACGGCGTTTAGGAAAGTTCATAGAGGTCATGGCCCCCCATGGACCTTTTGTTTAAATGTACGCATAAATAATTGTTTTCCAATTATGTATGGACATGTACACATATATATTTTAAAGATATTTCCACCCCTCCCCCCTAGAAAAAGAACTAAATCGGTCACTGCTACAGAACATTACATTAAAGTGTAAATTTAAATTGTTTCAAGAACCTGTCGGTAAACTCAATTTGTTATTTGAGTATTTTTTCTCTTAGTCGGTATAACCAGTTTTGTGAAAATAGCAAAAATAATACAATTTTTCCATAGATAGACTATTAATTGCTCATAAGTCACACAAATAATGTTTAAAGATTAACATTTTTTGTTTCATCCACGTAACCGAGAAAATTCAGGATACAAACAATAAAATGTCTGTTTCAATTATTCGAATATAAATATTATGCTGTGCAGTTAAGGCCGGCATGCTAAATGCGGGGGTCATTTTCGTCAACTTCACGACACGCCGTTCTCGAGCAAAATACAAAACCTGCGACTGGGCATAAAACACGAGTGAAAAAAAATAAAATATATATTTATTTGTCCCTACTGAGAAGACTCGTGTGGGGGCTAGGAATTATATTATATTAAATTATATTACGTATATTCACGGAATATTCGTTATTTTTTTCTCGTTCTCCGATATTTCACCTGGTGTCGCGCGGGTTGGCGGCTGGGAGAGTACAAATAAAAAGGGGCGAAAAGTCAATAGCTGTCGGTAGGTACATATTATTTAAAGAGAATTATTTTAGAACTGGAGTTGTTTTTTTTTTCCTTTTTCTTTTCGCGCTGTAATCGCGATACGTTTCACTATACACACAAAACACCCGAACGAACGCGAACGATAAATTGTTTGATTTTATTTCTTTGACGTGTACGCACGACGGTGTGTACACATTACATGCAAGTATAAATTGTATACATATATATTACGCATACACGTACAGGTACTGCAGGGGTTGCGCACAGTCGTCGATATAGTATTATTATTATTATTACTACTACGGTGTATAATGTCTATGTACATGTATTATATAAACTCCTTTCGTACAGCGCCAAAGAGCGTACTAATGAAATTTCCATATCGTTGAACTTCTCATCAGCAGTGTAGTAACCACTGCATTACCACTGCTGCACCGGGACCGCGTGTCGGTTTCGGTGTCGGCGGTTTTGTGCAACGGTAGCGTAGCCTTTGTGTCCCGTACACGCGCGGCCAATAAACACGAGTCCTCTCGCCTCGCATAACCGACCTCGTCTCCACCTTTCACTGTTATGTCGCCCCGATTTTTTTTTTTTTTTTGATATTTCCGTCACCGTCACATAAACATAAACACGATAGAACACGAGTATAATGTATTGACGGTGTTTCGTTAAATAGGGCGTCTATCAAATTTCAATTTTTTTTTTCAGGGAGCGAAAAAAATGTTTTTCAAAAAAAAAAATAAATACCTGCAAAACAGTTTTCAATGATGTTTACCGTGGAAAACAATAAAATTACTAGGACACATGAACAAAGTACGCACGCATTTTGAATGTGGCATACGCCCGTTTAACGAATCAGTGTCGGTTTAATATTATTATAAAATGGCGCCGGGATATCTTTTAGTCGACACTGTCAACTTGATTTTCTGTATCTGAATACGCCCGTGTACCATTTAACGCTACTGATTTTTCCGATTTTATACCGACCGAAGGTTTTTCGATTTTTAGCTGTGTACGCCCCTACAACCAAACACCATCGACGAAAAGTTTCCGCCGGACGGCTATCGTATCGCGCGCATTCGTTCCGCGACCAAACGTTTCCGAACCACAATGATACGCGTTTTATATACTCGCGTGGGACGACACGGCCCGTGCAGTTCGTCTCTGCGTCAACGTACCGTTCAGTTTAGCCAGGTCGGCGCGCCGCTCCGGCGTGCGTTACCGACGGGGCGTCGTATCGTCACGACGCGGCGGGCGCAGGGACGTTGATAACCGGGCGCACGAACCGATAACGCGGAAAGCCGTTTTGAAAATCAAATTCAAACGAAAATCGCAAAAAAAAAAAATACGGTACTTCAAATTATGTATCACCGAACTGCGCTCGGAATCGTCTTTCGTCAAGCAATGGTTTGTTGTTGCTTACAGATATAAATGAAATAACCTGATGTATCCTACCAATTATCCAATTTATCACCTACAACAGTGGCCATACTCGTCCCCAGTATCAGATTTTTTTTTTTTTATTATTATTATTTTTATTATTAAAACTACGGGGATACGCTCGGAAAGAACCAGAAAAGAACACTTGCGCGGTATACTCATGCTGTGGACAACGACAATGATTTCATCGTCTTTACCGGGCGATCTTACCGTTGCGAGATCGACCGAAACATGTTGACGACGAACAAATCAAAAACGGTTACAAGAGCATATTAGGCATGCGTTATTCTCTAAAAAAGCGTCCGCGTGGAAAACGTTTAAGAGTTATATTGACCGCCGAAGTGTGATTCAATTAATAAATAAAGTAGTCTTGGAAAAAGACCAAGAAGAATAAAATGTACATGTTTTAAAAGGCCGTAATATTTACGATTCCCGTCAAAATTTGATTTTAAAACATACATAAAAAACAAAATTACTGCATTACATTCAATTGTTTTTTACCACAATAATTACGACTTATGTAATGAACCTCCTGTTAAACTTACAAGCAATTATTTTAGTTCAAACAATGATGTTCACGAAGAAACCACTGAATAAAAATTACTTGAAAAAATCGCCAAATTAAAATGTATATAAATATAGCTCAAAAATGGCTATAATGTTTTGAAAATGTTACCATGTCTAGAATAGGGAAATATAAGTATTCTAAATTTCAAGTCTTTATAAATATATTTAATTGAATCACAACCAAAAAGCGAAATTGAAAATAATACATTTTGTAAATGTTTTTGTTTTTCGTACTCGTTTCCAATTTATTATGAAAACCTCTTAAAAAATTAAAAATATCCTCCTTAAAGTACCACCTCCGTCAAAATTTAAAATCGAAGTCATAATAAAAAATAAAATAAACAACATACCTAGTAAAACCAATAATTACATTTTTCGTTTTTCTCAAAATTTAAAATTTATTTCATAACTAATAATTTAGCAGAGAATAATATTTCAAGCAGTAAAAATGCTTGAATAGTTTCCTTTGGCAGCTATATATAATGTGCTATATAATAAAAATATATAGACGGGAAATTAATCACCGCGGATGATGGTACGTTAAAAGGGTCATTTTTCGATTATCCCTATATATATAGTATATAGGAGTATACGTGAAGGATCTATTGAAAAGTGTGTCAAAAAGCGGTAAAATACTGACTGTATTTTATAGTTTACATTTCGTTTTTAACGGAAAAAATGTCACAACCACTGCTCTAAGGTAGGCCACTGGTCTAGACGGGAAGTTGGAAAGGTAAAGGATAATATATTATAAGGCAGTTTAGTTAATGATTTATTTACTTTGGTGCAAATATAATTTATTGTAATAAAAAAAACGATTTTGTACGGAAATCTGAGTCAAAGTCAACTTCCGGGTTATTCACGAAATTTTAGATGACTGCGGTAATTCTTCTGATAAAAATGTTGTTTACAAAAAGAAAAAAAAAAGAAAAACATCATAGTAAAATGAATACATTACTCGCTTCATTCTGAATCTATTGTTTTATTCACATTTTAATTATATTACAAGAATACACAATGTATTATAATATGCACGTGCTAAACTGTGCTCGGAATCGTTTTTCAAATGCCTGTTTTGTTTTCGCTGTTTGTATATTTGAAATTCCTTATAATGTTTCTACGGGTACTTTGAATGCATTTCCTTGCTCAAACTATCTGTCAGGAACATTACGGTTTATCGCTTTTTATTCAAATCCTATTCGCAGTGTCATGCAAGGTTTTTTATTATTGCCCACGTTATAGTTTAGTGTTATACGATTTGGAGAGGGATTAAAAAATTAAGAAGTTCCCATCTGGCTTTGACGAAATTTTCGAAAAAATATTATTCGAAACCAAGAAAATAATAATTTTAATATCCGATCGTACGCCCACGCATGAAATAATTATATGAGACGTATGTTTATGTTTACGTGCGTGTAGCGATTCGAACATTGTAAAATACCAAACATAACAAACACAAAAAAACATATCCGTTATATTTTCTCCCACGCGAAACATAATATATAATATACAAATACAGAAAACACGGTATGGACAGCAATTTGATGAGGGAGAAGGGGATAAATATTTCTATAATAATCTTTCGGAGTTCATGTACGTTATAATATAACATCACGGTTCAGTATACGCCCTAGCGACCACCGCGGCACACTTGCAGTCGCGTACATAACGTCGTTGTAGGAAAAGCGTGTCAAACAGTGTGAACCTTTTGACGACGCGATTTCCCGTCGTTGTTGTTATTTCTTATTGCATTCCAAGCATATTATACACCATTTCCAAAACATCGCGTTTTATCATCATACATAATAAGTCTAAGACACGGATATAAAAACGCTAGAAACTATCGAAAAATGTCTATAAAATGTAGCCGGACATGCTCTAAAGAAATGTCATAAAGCGAAATGATAACAAAAATAAAATTGCCCAAATTGCTTTATAAACTAAAAGACAATGAACAATGCAAAATACGAGTTTCACTTTTGCAGCGGCTTTTATTTATTTGGCTACAACCGTTAATAAAGATAAAAATTGAAAACGATATCCGACGATTGACAATAGACGTGTTTTGGCGATGACATTATGAGAAACCTGATAGTCAATAGTTTAGCGAACAAATTCTTTTGGCAATATTCTTTACTGTATTTATTTGATAGCTGAATGCACTATTCATCAACCAAGTTGCCGGATTCAGCAAACAACAGGCCGAATTAAGACATAATATGATGCATGTGGTAGACCGTGAACAAAAAAGTGTCATTATTTTCATTTCATAAGAATATACCATTTAATTTTATAATAACCGACTAGGCGACTACGAAAAAACTTTATTTTTATTTTTATGTAGATACTGAATATGTATTTACTATTCTTATAAAATATTTTTCTCCTACTTTTTTTATTAACGAAAATTGTTTCTTTAAAACTCAAATTTAAAACTAGATCAGATTCAATAGTAAGAAGTGAGAAAACATTAAGTCCCTATCATCTTTTATAAATGATATCATAAAGATATTTTACTCTTTTGAGGACTAAAAATACCCACTCACCTGAATAGTTGATAAATGCTAAACCTTCGTAATCAAGTTTTTACCTAACCAACATGTCATTAATGTCTACATAATCAAAATATAATATTTGATAAAAAAAAAATTATTCACCCAATTTTTTTCAGCGTAGGCTGTACCCTACACTGTTTATACTTTAATCCGGGTCTGGTATACAATTTAAAATTACTAAAATACTCTATATTAAACAATACGTTTTGATGATATTGTAATCAAACAGCAAATAATAGCAAACAACAGCAAACAGTTTACCGTAAACTACATCGCCAAAATATACGCCTAATCTATAAAAAATACCGAAAACCTATTGAAGCAAATTTGATAAAAACGAAATTTTTTAAGATAATATTTTAAAATATCTTAATTCAAAATGTTAATTCGTATAAATAAGCAATTAAAACTAAAAAAAAAATACAAATGTACTTTGTATTGAAATGCAGGCGTTATTGATAGCGTTACAACATGTAGTTTAACGAAAGCGGAGGGAGGGTGGGAGGCGTCGTACTGACAATGTAAAAAACATACGGGCATATTTAAATATAAGGACTCAGAGATTTTTTTTTTTTTCCAAGCGTGGGCGTATATGTATTATTGTAATAATATTATACGAAAACGCGCGCGTGAAAAAATGTCGTATAACCTTCGTCTACACATGTAAGAAGTGAGAAAAAAGTAGAAAAAAACACCCGACGCAGGAATTCGCGAGTGTACGTTGCGCGGAGATCTTTGTCAAAAGATTCTCGGTATACTTGTAAGTATATTATTATATATTATTACCTTTACCTTGATCGTGTGTGTGTGTGTGTGTGTGTGTGTGTGTGAGTATGAGAATTCCACAGAAAGGCGAAAATAACATTGTTGCGCCGTCGAGTGAAATTTTCGGTTTGGAATCTAATATAACATATAAGTATACACAAGGAAAGCGAACCGTTTTAGCGTCACGGTTGTGTACAGACATACTTACGAATGAGGAAAAAACCCCGTAGTCTTGAGTGTTTAATAACAATATTAATATTCGGAGACCGTTGAGCGCACGAGGTTTTTTTTATGTTAAGTACTTACGTCCGTGGAAAACTCGAGTGAGTCTGTACACCATGTCGAAATAATATTAGTATACCCAAACAATAATTTCTAACCGGGTGCGTTGTTCGGTCAGTAAGAAGTAATATCATATATTTGTCCGGTATTAGAAGTAAAAAATATTCATGTTTGTTTTTTTTTTTTTTTCAAATTTAAAACGCAGCGAGGAATGCTTTGGTTTTACTCACGATTTAAGATAATAAAATATACAAGTGGCACGACAACCTATAACATTTATATGTGTAGTGTCTCGTAGTGAATCGTAAACTGACACTCAAAAACAGCTGTTAAATTAACACATACAAAGCTTCCAATGAGCAAAACATCAGACAATAAATTCGCATAGTCTACCGCAGTCCTAGAAGATAAAATCGGAAACAATTCTGAAAATATGCAATTGAAATATTGGATGGTTCCTATTTTTCCCATGGTATGGTACAACACTGTATCGTAAATTTTTTCCACTTGGAGCACTAGCGGTTAATCTTTTTCGTAGTACATCCCACTGTGCATTATATTGTTTTATTTATGTTTTATAAATGTTTTCAAATTACTGACCCCCATTTTTTTGTTTATTGATTATTTCGGAGTATTTTATCGTTCAACAAAACATGGTAACTTATATACAAATGATAAGTGCCCCTCTCCCTTCAAAAAAAAAAAAAAATTGGCTACGGTATTGTATAATATAATGTCATGACCAAATACAATAATAATAATACAAATTTAATTTAACTACCAACTGCAATACAAATTAGTATCAGTAAACGACTGGTATCGTTTAGTGCGTGAATGGCGAATCGTCGCGTACCGCGATCGACCCGTTGTGTTCGTGGCGTACTTTTAGTCGTAATAATATTTTTTTATGTTAATACATTTTTCTGATTTGGAGATTTTTGAGATTTATAATAAATCGGCAGTTAGTAACGGTTGGGTCTAATATTGCTATTATTAGGTATATAGATTGTTTATGCAGCTGCGGGCATACATTGGGAGAAAACCGATAATAAACTGCTAGGTCCCAATGTAGAAAATATACATCTGTAATATTATATATTGTTATCATTAAATGTCTATGGTAGAATATCACATCGAAATATAGAATTATTTTTGAAACGTAATATAATTATTCAGATTTTAACAATATTATGATGATATGTTCTAAATAGTATTTTATTATTTCATCAATGATGTCACATTATTAATATGTTCAAAATATTATTTCAACAGTTCGTTTATAATAATATAATAATAATTTATTTATTAGAAAACTAAAGAAAAACACTGAAGATAAATGAGTCGTTAGAAAATTAAATATTTCTACGAAATTTGTTCATTATGTTTGTTTGGTGAACATATATTTAAAAATACATACATTTGACCAGTGGCGTATATAGAAGTTAATTTAGGGGGGGGGGGGTATAAATAAAGCTTTTGAGTTTTGATTACTACATAGATCAAATATATTAATAAATACGCACGTGTGCCGTACCAGCCATACATTTCAGGAAGAGGGAGATTTCAGGGGGGTTGAACCCTCCCTCTATATACGCCACTGCATTTGACGAACGTTTAATTCGTGTAATAAATATTCATGTTTATTTTTCACAGATATATTACGTTAAATAAACGTAAAACATTTATGTTATAATTACGACTTAAAATTAACATTTTGAGGATGTTTAAAAACATAAATTGCACTATGCGATGATTTGATTTTTTTTCCTCGCGGTTTTCTTGAATAATTAGGAGAAACCGGGGAAAATTTTGAATAACCGCGAATTCGTACTATTTTTTTTTTTCAAATGTTTTGTTTTTTATTATTCAATGACAAATAATCGTAGAGACCAGACATTATTATTGAATATTTATACCAGCACTTTCTAAACGTGATATGATTTTCGAAATTCCTGACGGTTTTTAAATTATTTATAACTGTTTGTAATTTTTGAGTTTTAATTAGTATCGATTTTATGTCGGTAAAATACATACGCACTTAACTTCTTAATAAACGCTCAAAATTCGCCATAAAAGTTACTCATTTTATTGCACTTACTGCATTATAGAAATATCGGAAATGCGTAGTCTGTTTTTTTTTTTTTTTATTATTATTATTTATTCGAGAAACCTTTGAAGATTGCTAATTGATTTGTTGCATTCTTATTTCGTTTCACTCGTTAAATTACTAGATTTTTCGACTTTTGAAAAAAAATAAAGAAAATCGGGCGGGCCTAGACCCGAATATCCAGTATTAAAATTATGTGAATAAAAAAAGCTACGCACAGAATCTAATATCGCAATATTCTAATAAATATCGTTGTAGTTTAATACATACGTGAACGGTAATTTCCGCCCGACCGAGTCGATAATCGTGTACATATATAGTGAACGAGAAACACGCACTGTACATACTACACAATATAATAAATTATAATAATATTATTATTGTTGTTATTATTTTTTTTTTTTTTTTTTATCATATACCGGTCAATCCACATAAAACGAATATTTCGATTTCGTACACCAATGTTTTATATTATTATTTTCAGTCAGTGAACGATTTTTTTTATTTTTTACTCTATTTCCGGCCATCTTCGTGCGTACAGTGCCATAGCGGTACCTATATATGCGACACACGCAGCATTCATCTAAATCCAAATTGCGCATAAATATACAGGGTGCAACATCTCAAAACGGTAATTCGCGATATGACAGCATTTTCGACGATTCTGACGACGATATTCCAACAATAATATTATGCGAATTCAGGAAGAAAATACGGGGCATTTTATTTCTAATGGCAATAAAAACGAAAAACAAAATACGTACACGGATTTGTTCAATGCCAGTGACGGACTATTATAGTCCATAATCCGCCATTAGTTATGCACGGCATGCTGATTTTTACTTAAAATTACTCTTTTTTAATACAAATGACAACCAATACCACTTTGGCCGTTTAGGCAATGCGCCCTTTACTTATGCGCACATGCGCAACTAGACTACCAAACTTTTGGAAGCTAAAAATTAAATGCTTTCTCCATCCCCTAAACACGATACTTATAATAAGCGACACATACTTTATATACAATTATTACATTATATTTATATATATTACATATATTGTACATACAATTGTATCACAACTTTTGTCTTTGTGACATTGTTAATTGTTTTTATATTTTAAATTAAAGATTAATGGTTTAAGGATGCTAAAAACCCCTTAGTATCCCTCTAGTTGCGCCCTTACATATATTCTTATATTTTATAATAAAATATTATGATTAAAATTTAAAAATATGACGTTAAGTTAATACACCAATAGCATATTAGATTGATAAATTGGTTTAGTAAGACTATTTACAAGTAAATCGTAGATGTAAACAGTTGCAAATAAATGCATACCTGCTTTAAGTTCGACTTGTATCAGAGGTGTAGATCTTAATCATACGTTATATATATGTAATGTTAACAATCATTATGACTTGTACAATAATTTAAAAGAAAAATTAATATTTATAGTAATACTTGTAGTTTAACAATAATGGTAATTTTCACTCCCCTATCCTATCACGCCCAATTAATAATATATTAGTCCACGGTTGAATCTTTTTTTTAACTCCGATTGTGAAGATATTGTAATTATCGCCAGTATATGCATTGGTTTTCTCTAGAGATTTGTATGTTATTAATTGCAATACCTAATAACACTGCGATGTGAAACTAGTACAAATTTACGAATTTGAGGGTTGGTCAAATAAAGTTTTCACAGAAAAAATTTTGTTCATAGTCCACCGCTGTACACAATACGAACGAATCCGTATATATCTATAAGCACGAATTAGAATAATACATACGAGATTGACCTCAACAGTGAAATATTTGAACCTTATTTCTTTCGAATTTATTCATATATTTACTGTCATTGGCATTCATCTCCCGTAAAAGAAATCGCAATGATTTGACAAAACCTTGGAATTGAAAAATCTCCCACCACAATGTGCAGAAATCGCACGATTTTTCGGGCTAGTTTAGCAGGTCACTCCAAAGCGATTCAGGAATGTTCCCTGTCACATTTTCATCATACTGGAAAAACGTTTTTTATTATTTTTTTTTTTTTACAACCAACACGCGGATACGATCGGCCGGACGGGATTTATTATTTTCATTGTCGTCACCCGTCATCGTTGATGATTGTTTTTGCTCAGTAGTATAGCTGACAATAGTATAGGTAATATGACTGTAGGTTATACATAGTGGTTGTAAATCCCGATAACAATGTTCGGGTATAGACGCAGTTGTTATGTTATTATTTGAGTCCCGAGAGGATAATAATCGGTCGTCTATACCGCAGCAAGCATAAATTAGCGAAATCGTCGCCACCTCTATTATGCCCGTATATAATTATTACGAGTACAAAAAAAATTAAAAATCCAAAGAAACTTAGACATTACACTCAACTTTTTTTTTTATCATCACTTATTTAAATTACTTATAATTTATTTCTTACTTTTACTGTATTTTTTCTTTAATATCTTATAATCTTAAAATTATTATGTATATTGTAACTACTTTTAAACAAGTACTACGTCCGTAAATTTCTATATAAATAAATAAATAAATAATGAATAATGTTAAATGTTCAATGCTCTGCTCAGTCAAAACAATCCATATAAAACCAAATAAAAATAAAACAAACAAACCAACTAGAAAATGTAAACTTATGCCTATACACTTGTTTTTAGATAAAAAATATTTTGAAAATTTGACCACACATAGAAGAGACTAGCAAAAGTATTCTGAGAAAATAGCAGGTCCTTATGATTATTTTTAATCGATCTACAATCAAATTTCAAAATTGGAAAAATATCATTCTTAACACACCGGCACGATAACATTCTCTTCCATAAAACATACTTCTCTTGAAAATCGGAGAAAGCTTTTGGTAAACAATTTTTTTACAGACAGTAAAAAAAAAAAAATTAACAATACAGTGATAATATTTGCAAATATGTTGGTTATCACGAATTTTTCAGCAAATTCTGAAATTCAAACGCTCACGAAAAAAAAATAAAACAATTTAACCTCGTATAAAGTTTCTCAGCGTTTATATGAAAGCAGAAACTTGTATAAATATAATATAAAACCAAAAAACTCTGAAAATTTAAACTAGCTATAAAATATTATATATACAATATGAAATATATTATTCAAAAAGTGCCATGGTATTTTGATATTGTACCAATGAGACATCGGAAAACGGCAAAGTAACCGATTTAAAAATAGGAATTTCATGATAGTATTATAAAATATAATTTACACGCGCATTTGATTCTGTATACCCGTTTAAAAATAAATAAATTAATGTACACTGTACGGTTAAGGTAGGTATACGGGTCAAACGGATTTCCGCGAATATTAATTTATGAGCTTTCCACGTGCCGGACCGATTCTATGTTAAAATAATAATTTGTATGTAATTTGTTCAATACCCGGGTAATATTTTGTAATCATATATTATAGCGCGCATAAACAACACTTGGTAGAAATTTTAATGAGGTTGCGAAAATCATCATGATTTACAAACCCGTGACTTTGCCTTTCCCCTCCCTCTACCGCACCCCATTAAGTATCTAACTAACATTTTGTTACTGCTAACTCAAAAAGAGTATGAATGTTTTGTCATATTATATAATTGTATGCTGCCTTATCAGTTATATCGAATTAAATTTACATTATATCCATATTCTACATCATCTGGTCGAATTTCTAATGGAGAATTTGCTCCTAACAATATCCTTACGGGTGTTCAAGGTCATATCAGTTGTCTGTGGGTACGAAATAATACTTCTGCCCTCTCAGAAGTATCCTCGACGGCGAAACTGCACCCTCATGGCTAACCCGCCCCCCTAAATGTCACCATTAACATAGTGTGTTTACAATGTAATTTAGGTTTTTCCATTGAGTGATTATTATATAGGAAACGGAGGACATTTATAAAAAAAATACCCAGCCTGTCGACGTCCATGGCGGCCAATTTGACGACACGAGACCGACAAAACCGACAATATATGTAATAATAATAATAGTAGTAATTTAATACGAGTACCTACCAACCTAGCAACTATACAACAGGCAGTGTTAGCGTGACGGTAATCGCTCGCTGCTAAACAAATCGTCAAAACGTTTATAGCACCATATATACTTATGTACAGGACCGTTTTATTATTTATATAGATGCGTTTTGTTTTAAACTATACAAGCTTATTGTACGAAACTATACAATAACGCTGTCTTCGTTGTGCCATATAATTACTATATTAACAACACAAACGGTCGTCGACATTCAACGCTTTAGTGAAGTTTTTCAACTCCAAAAATTGTATCTAATTGTAACTAAAAACATATAAAATACTATATCTAATAATAATAATAATAATAAGACCGAACAAACCGAGCGTTTTGATATTCAGAAAGGGAACATGACCATAAAACTAAATTTTAAGGAGGCACGAAAAACTACTGATCCAGAACTTGTTGGTCCTTTTTGCATCAAACACTAATTTTAGCGGCTGATTACTATTTCAATAACGGTTTAATGGACTCGCTTTTATATAAATTATTTATTCAATGTAGATATAAATACGCATTCGGTGATACTTAAATTTAGTCAAAAAGTGGACATGTTCAAATTCTTCAATATTAGTGATTCATATGGATTTGAAGCCGCAGGTAAATCTGTGTACCCTCAATATTATTTATCGTAGTCACAGAAAATTGGTGAAAAGAAATATTAGGGTTTGTATATCTATAGTTATAACCAAAGAACTATTCAGCGGTTCAGTCGTTGTAAAATTATGCATCGGAAAGAAAATCCACCGCTATGAGAAGCCTTTGAACGAACGAAAATGGAAGGAAAAGGCCACAAAAGGTCACGTGACTGGCACAGAAAGTATAAAAAATAAGAAAGCATAGTGGCAGACTTGGGTAAAATATTTTTTTTTTTTAATATTCTAATAATACATACAAAAAATATAATTTTGAATACTTTACAACAATAGTGTTTACAAAATACTAAGTAAATTAAAAATACAATCTATAAAAGCTAATCTGCTTACGGATGTGCTAATGTTTTACATGGAAACTAACTAAAAATACGTATTTCCCGAAAAAAAAAAAGAGAAATAAAGTGTGAATTGCTGGAAATTTTGAAAATATTTTTAATAAAATACCGCCGAATGTAAATTCCGAATAGTCATGCATTAAGGGTCTTTTTTCCTAATCGAAAAGTGTTTTCCAAGAAAAAAAATGGACGCATCACTTATAATGAAACATTAAATTCTAAAAAGAATGTAACACAAATAATTTTTTAAGGAATAAAATACTTTTTAAAACTATTCGGAATACAGTATAGGGAGAATGTTTTCGATAGAAAGGAATTTTCATAATATTCATAATAGTTAAAAAATATTCTGTAATATTAATTGTATTAGAATCAGTTTGTTTTAAACACGGTTGTTAAACAGAATCGATGGTTATATTTTAACATTTTTTACAAACGCGCAGTAACAGGAAAAACACGTAATTTCGTTTACACGCCAGTTTATTTAGTCATAGTAAATTGTAAGGAAGTTGTGTACGGCACATAGTTGGCGTTAATGCACTGATACTGTATGATCAGTTGAAACTCTTCGAGAGTATAATAATATTATTGTTGGAAAAATCTAGATTATAAAGTATCTAGATAACGATTAATTGTCTAAATATAAAATATATATTAAATTATCTCTATAATAATGAATGATAATAATTATGATATAATATGATGTACATAATCGGCAAAGTTTATTTAACGGCAAAAAAATTTAAAAAATTTACTCAGGGTGTTATAATCTAAAAGGATCGGCTATTATAATATATATATATAAAAAAAAAAAAAATAAAAATACTTTAGGGGACTGTGTAATTAATCGTGAAGGCCGCCTGCGCAAAGATTACGCGATATTAAAAATTAGGTATATTATGCCATTGATTTTATCGAACTTCCAGTGGAACGAAAATCTTTCGGTTGGAGGGGCAAGAGGGAATGACGTATTGAGTTTGCCGCGGCGGCGAAAGAAATTGAAATATCGTCGACCGGCGACGACGTGGTAAAACGATTTTTAATTTCCACGGATAAAAAGGCCAACGCCAAATACTTAAACGTCTGCGATAACACCACACTGTTACCTACCACTACTTATCCGAATGAAATTCGATGATTCCGGGTATGGGTTGACGGGTTTTTTTTTTATTCAGAACACGTCTAAGTAAGCCGCACAGTAATTAATCACTATAATATAACAATTGGTACACGAAAGCGTCGTAATCGGAGCTTTTAACGGTCCCGCGCTAATTTCTCGGGTCTTGAATTTAATTTAATTTTTCTTTTTTTTTTCTCTCGACCGTGACGTTTTTCAAACTACAACGTTGGCTTGGTCAGACGATATAGATCAAAAGCAAAACCCGAGCTTAAATATTATGGCCGGACGACGGCGACAAACGAGACGCTCTAGAAAAACTACTCGCGGAAAGAAGTTCAGATTTGGTCCGGACGACTGGATCGAACTGTGCAGATCAAATGGTCGCAGCAAAAAGTCGACATTTGTCAAAGCTATAGACACTGAGACTGCGTCATTGGTCTTCGGTTTTTTAACCGAGGTCGTTATATAGCCTATAAATAATTTAAATTACAGATTTTAACATAGAAAATATAAAATAATTCGTTGAAATTTAAAATGATAAAACCATACGCCGCAGCCGTCAATTTATAGAATATTTGTCAGTTTTCTTTTCCAGTTTTTTCACAATTATTATGAAAACTACAGGGAAAATTAAAAAATGAATAACTTACTCACTAACAAGATCTAAAATTTCAAAAAAAGGTCTCTTGTCATTTTATGAATAAGCAAAATTTCTAATAGAAAAAAAATTGGTTATAATTAAAAACAATGAAATCAGTAACGCCACGATGTGCTACAAATATTTATCCGATTTAGATTGGATTTAGGTGGAGCGAAAAAGCTTTTATAAAGCTGTCTAATTTTTTTTCGTTTCTATCTGTACGCAACTTTTCTACCAGAAATTTCGCTCTAATTTTTAAGTGTAGCACTTTTCTTAAGAGGAAATCGGCGTGTGGATATACTTTAAACAGGTAATTTTTCGATTTTCTCAAGAGTTTCTTATCAAATTTGAAAAACAAAAAAAAACACGGATGAAAAACGAAAAAATACAGTGTGTCCATGGATTTTTCTAGCGCTATTTATTAAATTGTTTTTGATTTTTTTTTTTTTTTCAATCAGTTTGTCTTCGAAGGGTAATATTGTCAGGCGTCTAAAAATCGTCTTCCGAATAAGGCTACCAATCCTTTTCCGGAGTCCGTTTGGAAATTCAACAGTAGTTATCCATTATTATAATTAGGGCTGTGAATTAAATTCAGTAAAAAACCATAGAAATTAAATAAAAAAACGAGTTTTGCAAAGTCTATGTAAGCATGTTTTTACTGTATTGTGTGTTTGTAAAACGGAAATAACAATTGCATGTGTTTATTTAATAGTTATTGAACATATTTTTCCAATAACACAAGTATTAATTTATCGTTTAAATTATTAAAATTCAACATAATTATCTAATATTTATTAATTATTTACCGTTAATGCGGTTTTATTGTTTTTCAAATGCGATTGTATATTTATTTACTTAGATACTGTTAAAATCATCGGATTCGGTATTTCAGAGGAAGCGAGGCGACTATACGTGTAAGTCGATACGGAGTCTATCAGCGGCGCAGCTGGGGTTCGATTCCTAGTCCTGAATTAATTTTTTACCATATTTTTACGCATTAAACATTACTCACATAAAGAAATATATTTATTTTAACATATCATTGCCTTGATAACAGCTAACAATATAATATACTATTTATAAGATATAAGGTATATTACCGTAGGCAAACTGCTAAATTGGATTCCTTCAATAATAATTTTAACAATATACCCATTAAAAAGCAAACTAATAAAATTAGTATTTCTATAGGGCTAGATGACAAAGCCCTACCTATTTTTCAATCGACAATCCCCTCTTTCATAATTATATAATATTGGCTTATTATTAATATCCATCCGTAATTTAAATTTACGCACCAGGAATCTTGTTCTTTTTGTCAATGCGATTATAGACTCCCTCACGCAAAGCTCAACGCTCATGCCCCTTAAATATATATTTTTATAAAATACACATATTCCATGTCATTGGGAAAATCATAATCGTAAATTGAATAAAAAATAACTGATACTGTTGACGGTTGGCCCAATTTTGCAGATGGAAAGGTAGGGTGAATTATATAAAAGAGTTGATTTATTAATATCTTAAAATAAATCATTGCTAACGAAAAAAGATTCTTAGGTAATAATATGTACACAGTTCAATATTAAAACAAAATATTAAAACTTTTTTTTTCCTGTAAATAACTTTTCTATCAGCAGTTTTACTCATATTTTCAAGTGTAGCAAGTTTTCTAAAAAGAAATCCGACTAGGGAGTAAAACCGGGAAAATAAAAGAAATGTACTTACTAGTTAAAATATATTAAGATTTTTTTTTTGTCTGTAAACAACTTCTCTACCAGCAATGTTGCTCCAATTTATAATAATAGTAATAATTCTAAAAGGAAATCTTACTTGGAAGGTACTTTAAGGCGGTCATTTTTTGGTTTTCTGAGGAGTATTCTCATTAAATTTGAAAAACCGGGATAACATAGGAAAACAAGGAAAAAAGTGAGAAAACTGGAAAATCGGTACAACATTAAATAAATATTATTAAAGAAAATATAGAAAGCTTATTTAGTTATTTTAATATTCAATGACATATATATATTGTTGTCGAAGCATCACTATCAACTTGCCTCTGCTCAGAATCATTTTTTCGTAAGCAATGGTTTATCGTTACTTACAGGTACGTATTTAATTACCTAAACAGTGGCTACATCGTCCACATTATCCTGTCATATTTTCCCCAATTATATTGAAAACCTTTTACAAAATTTAAAAATGACTTCTTTTGCAGTACAATCATCGTATTATGAATTATTAATTAGTATTCAGTTATGAATCATTGTTTTATAAAGAATATTTTTGTTGTACAAAATACCTAGGCGAAGAAAAATTCGACTCTATTGTGACGGCGCTCCGCTACACTCGAGTGGTTATTTTTATTATGTTTTATCCCGAATAAATTACATTAAAATAAGTGTTTTTTCTCCGATTTGTGCGAACACGTTTTTGAACGAAATTCACGATGACATTACGATAAATAAATACTCGTGAATTTGAATATTTTCCGGTCAATAAATTTTCAATTTTCCAAAACGATACACGTTTTGGTCGGTTTAACCACGAATATTACAGTATCAATCATTTTATTTATTTAGTTTAGATTCTGAATGGTGAGAAAAAGCTTATGGTTTTACAAAGATGTTTATTTTATTTTCTGTGGACAACTTTTCTACTAGTAATTTTTCTCCAACTTATAATGATAGCGATTTTTCTAATAGGAAATTTCACTGAGGAAGTACTTTAAAGAAGTCGTATTTTGATTTTCTCCGGAGTTTTTTTTAGCAAATGTGAAAAACTGGTGAAAACATAAGAAAACCGGGAAAAACGTAAGAATACCGAGGAAATCAGTACAACATTAAACAAATACTATTAAAGAAAATATATAGAACCTATTTAATTATTTTAATATAATATGGCATGTATGTTGTTGACAAATTATCACTATTAATTGAACTACGCTCAGAATCGTTTTTTCGTAAGCAATGGTTTATCGTTGCTTACAGGTATACAATAAATATCACCAACAACAGTGGCAGCACCTGTACCAATAATCCTAAGACTTATTTTTATTTTTTTATTAAACATTTGTCCATCGCTTTCAAACGGGAGAAAAAAACACTATTTGTTTTAATTGCATAACGAATATAATGTACTCGTATACATAAAAAAAAAAACAAAAATAAAATAAATTCAGTTTTTTTACACTGTCTCATTTAATAATTTATATTCTAACTTGTTTTTCGAAATAATAATTAATACCTACTGAATTCTTTTGAGTAGATGTTTCCGTCCGTAAATCTGTTTACGCTGGGTTTTAATTTTTAATTAATTAAAAATTTAAATTATACATTTTTTGTTCAATAGGTACCTACACATTATTTTAATAGTTTTGCGTTGTTTTTTGTCATTGTCGATGGCGTTGTTACAATTTTTACGGTATATTCTAAACGTAGAAAAAAAAACCAAACAAACAATAATATTCGCAGTAACGATATTATCATTATTAAAAATAAAAATAATCTGTCGGTCGAAAAGTCGCAGCAAATTTAATTACAAGGATGAATACAATTTTTTGTTTTGTTACTGATAAAAATCATACTAGGTACACAGTAGATTATTTATTTTTGTATTTTAAATAATTCGCATTCTTGATACAAAAGTTATGTTCAAAATTGTAAATTGTTCAGAAGAGTATTTTCTAACTGTATGACATTATTTTACTAACAATGTGAGTTTGTCAATGTTTTAATATAAGAAGGCTTGCATTTGGTTATGTGGCTAAATTTTTTTTTTCTTTCAATCACGTTATCAAGAATTATTCATATTTATTTAGCGCAAAAAAACCGAGTTTCGTTTTACGGCTTAATTATTCTCAGCTCTCGATTTATCTGGTTTAGTGAAATAAAGTTTATTTCATTAATTGACAATTTAATAATACCTATAAAAATAACACAGATCATGCTACTATATAAAAAAAAAAAAATTATAATTCAATAACACCGAAACCTTAAATTTGAAAATTGTCCCTTATAGCCCTGTTTCGCTAATATATCCATCTATCTTTTTTTGAAAATTGAACGATATGTTCGATAGAAAATTAATCTAATTTCATACTTATTTCTACATATTTTATTGTCGTATATATATATATATATATATGATAATTAATTTTAGATTCGCAAAGTTTTAAATAGTGCTATGAAAACATTTTTCGTAAAAGTAGAAGGGTGAGTTAAGCTTTCAAGGATAAAGTCAACTCATGGAGTAAAATTGTTTTTGTGGTCCGATTTCGGTTAATTTCTTAGTTATCTTATTGGCAAAAATTACAGAAAAAAACACGATTAATACATTCCACTGGGAATCGTTTTTCGTTTGTAATGATTTATTTTCGCTTACTGTATATAAACTAAATTGCCTTGTATATCTTATTTTCTTAACTACTTACGTAGAACAGTGGCATACCTACGAACCTATATTTCAACATATATCATAATGATGGATTGAATACAGAAGCGAGTTGCGCCTAGGAATTTCGGAAGGAATAAACGCGTGAGGGCAAATGCATAGAAAGCGCGTTTTTAGTCGCTTGGAATGATTTTGGGGCTGGGCATGTACATAAACTATACACGCAGTTACCGAGTGCTTAATGTACATACTCCAGTAGTTTCAATACGAAGGGCGTGACAGCCATGCATTGAGTGTACAGAAAAAAACAAATTTCAAAATGTGTGTTTGATGAAAAAAAAAGAAAAATATCACGATGTCCATTCGGTATTTCCGGCTCACTTCAACGTAAAAGTAAATTTATTAAAAATGCTCTTCGTCTCAAAAGTTGATTGAATTTTAAACCGGAATTGGACCGAATTTTATTTATTTTCATGTTTTTTAAATTACTATCGAGAACAATTTATTTAAAGGAAAATTTGCTCCTGAAAATGACATCTTATTTCCTTGTACATAAAAATCGAACGTTTTAGAATACCTCGACTTTAATTTAATAACTAAAAAATAATTATTAACATTCCGTATTTATTTTAAAAATACACTCTCTAAAACTTTTTGATCAATTACTTGTCGAATATTGCGAGTACAATGATGTTGTTTGTACCGAAAATAGAAAAAAAAAAATTCCGAATTATACCGATATAATTTAATTTTTAAGCACACTAGCATATTATACGAAGTAATATTGTAACACTGCAGTGTGACTGTATTCTAATATTGATGATCAGTAACCCAGGATACATAGGTAAAATTTGTTGATTTTTTTTTTTATTTTGTTTTACGAGCGTATTGTTTTTCGCGTCCAACACCGCAGTTTATTAGCGTATAGGTAATAATTTAATAACGACCTGTCAACACCTGGTTTCCAGGATTAGGTTTTATTAAAAAAAAAAGCCAGAAATCCATAAAATAAATTCAATTTTACAAATAATATTATATATTTCCCCGCACTTACGATATCCCAACTGAATTTTTTTACATAATTTATATTATACACTATTAAATTATTATGATCTATGTGTATCTATACAGAGTCTGGTCAAAATTGGTCCATGAGAATTATATTGCCAGTGGGCTATATGACCGTATCTAATAATCTTTTACTGTATAATATTTCTTTCTGTGGTTAGTATTATTTCCTTTGCCTTTCCCGTGTAACCAAGACGACCGGAAATCAACAAAAAAATAATCTGTGAACATTGTCCGTATCAAAGAAATTGAAATTTCGAAATTCGTCTTCGAGAACACGGATCACCAAGTCGTCAACTGAAATTCGATGTGTTTTTTTTAGATTGGAATTATAGCAAAGGATCTATTGGTTTTACTATGATGTGTGTTTTTTTACTATTAATATTATTTTTTTTTTATCTGTAAAAGAAATCTTGTTTCGATGACTAGAGTATAGTATCTTTTTTGAAAGGAATTTTTTTATTAGTTGGTACATTAAAGCGGTAATTTTTTGATTTTCCAAGAGATTTTCAAAACAATTAGGAAAAACCCGAAGTAGGTAAATTAATAGGTAAAATGGCAAATATTTACGACACACCCCGACGTTACCGACTTGTTTTTAAATTTTACAACTCATGTCTTCTACCAGAATTATTGCTCCAATCCAAAAATTACAAGAGACCTTCTTTGTTGCTTTTTAATTTAATTGATGACCATGAAAGTAATTTTTTGTTTTTGAAATTTAGTAAGAGGTTCATTATAAGTCGTACTTAGTGTTAAAAAAATAATTACATGTAAAGTAGATTTTTAATTAGTTTTCATAATAATTGGGAAAACCGGAAAAATACGAACAATTAAAAATGAACAAATATACGGCCACGATTTCATTAATTTTTCCGCAGAATGTTTAGATAAATGAATGTTGATACGTTGATAAATAAATAACAAGAGGCTTTTATATACAATTTTTAATCTAGCTAGTAAGTAAGAAAGTCGTTTATTGATTTTCAATTTAGTTTTTTAATAATTGAAAAAATTGAAAAAAAACGGCAAAGTTTTAATTTAGTTATAAATATTCGTAGATAATTATAATTTTGATATAAACCTTATGTTTGCCTTGTTTAGGCGTCAAAAATTAAAAAAAAACATTTAGCCATTTTTAGCTAATTATAGACATTTTAATTTTGAGAGTTTTTCGTGTGATTTTTATTTTGTAGGTATTCTGTGGATAAATTTGTTTGTAGGTTCATTATAAGTTGTACTTAGAGGTCAAAAATTAATAGTTAATTGGGATGAAGTATTTTAAATTCTGATCGGAACGAGGATTATATTGGTTTTACAAAGATTTTTATTTAATTTTTTTTGTAGACAACTTTTCTACCAGCATTTTTGCTCCGTTTTACAATAATAGCACTATTTCTAAAAGGAAATCTGACTGGGTTGATACTTAAAAAGATTTTTTTTGATTTTCACAAGGAGTTTTCCCAATAAATGGGAAAAGATCGGCAAAAACACGAGAAAACTGAGAAAAAACGGGAAAATAGGTACAATATTTAACAAATATTATTGAAGAAATTATTTAATGCATATGCAATTATTTTACCATAATATAACATATATATTGTTGACAAAGCATCATTATCAACCGAACTCCGCTCAGAATCGTTTTTTCAAAATCAATGATTACGATTGACCGCACAACTCTTCACTCACGAAACCATGTCTTACCTAGATGTTCCGTCTATTAGTATAATGCACGGGTTAAAATATACTTGTTATGAAACAAGGCAAGTTATCATAAAAAAAAAACTGAAACTAAAAAGTGCTGACAAGCAGCTGTGTATCAAGACCACCAGCGCTATACGTATGTCTGTATTATATTTCCGCGCTTTTTGACATTTTATGTATTTGAAATATTTTAAGATAATAATTTGCATTTTGGTGTTATTTAATTATAATTTTTATTAAAATTATACCTAATATCTAATAAGTGATAACTAATAATATTATCTAAATATTATTACTTCTTTGTAAATTTATTTTATAAATAAAATCGTTAAACAACAATCGTACAGGAGAACAAATGTTTTATACATAATGGTCCTAGACTACATAAATCTACATTTAGCATTCCAGAACGATCTTTTAATGAATGGCTAGATACGATTGAAAAATCTTAATTTAAAAGATTGAGAAATTGAGGAGCTAATTTTTCAAAATATGGTATTATCTAAAAACTAAACTCTAAAATCTCGAGGTTCTTTAAAAATGAGAGTTCATTCATGAAACATGCAAATAGTGCCAAAGTGTTTGACGACACTGTATAGGATTTTATTGCAAACAGTTATGTAATACCATTCCATTGCAATGTTCATAAAATATCATATTAGATATAATTATATTATAAGTACATAATAATGTGAATGCATCAACATTCCTGAATAACAAGCAAAAAATTAAAAAGTTTTCACATTACAAAGAAAAAACTGTCAAAATTAGTAAACTAATAAAGTATAATTTATTTTAATTAAATTAATAAATTGTGATAGTGAAATATGATTTGATATGATAGTTAACAACTACTGTATATTAAGTTTATCTCCTTCCGTTCCGTGTCCAGTATAATATCATTATTCATGGTATAAAGTCTACGGGATATAACAATAAAAATTATAATGATCAGAGGTGTATTACTGTTTAGATTTCAAATGAAGCCATCAGGAGTACTTTAATATTAATGCGAACGGTATTTGATCGGACGGTTTATATGTTGCGGAATTAAGTATAGATTACCTATATAATATTATGATTATTATTACTAAACATTACACTTTATGTATATGCATGGTATTAAAACACTATTGTTTAGTGGAATTCGGATTATAATATTATTAATATACTACAGTAATTCTTGAAAAGTAATTTAAATGTTTGCCTGAAATATTAACATATTATTATTATTATTAAAATTCCTTCGTTGCTTACAGATGTAAATTTAATGTATCCTAACTTCCTAACTTCCCAATATTTCATCTGCAACAGTGACACACCCGTCCTTAGTATCAGCTCTTTATTTTAGATTTCGAGTGGAGCGAAGAAAATTATGGCACATATGTGCGCAACTTTTCTACCAGAAGACTTGCTCGGATTTCTACGTGTAGCACCTTTTCTGAAAGAAATTGAGCATGAGGGGGTAATTTTTCGATTTCTTCAAGAGTTTTTCCATCAAGTGCGAAAATCCGAAAAGAAAACGGGAAAATATATGAAATAAAATAAATATAATCTTACGATTTCTTTTCTGTGAATAAATATAATACCAGTAATTTTGCTCCAAAATTTTGATAGAAATTTTTTTAAAAAGAAATTTCACTAGGGAAGTACTTTAAAGGGGTCATTTTTTGATTTTCCCAGCAAATGTGAAAAACCGGGATAACACATGGGAAAACCAGGAAAAAGTAAGAAAATTGGTACAAAATTAAACAGATTTTAATAAAGAAAATATATAAAACCTATTTAATTATTTTACTACAAAATGACACATATATTTTTGACAAAGCATCACTATTAACTGAACTCCACTCATAATAGTTTTTTTCGTATGCAATAGGTTATCGTTTTTTATACATATACATTAAATTCCTGTCTATATCATAACTTCCCAACTTCCCACCTATACTAGTGGCTGTGCCTGTCCCTATTATCTTACCTTTTTTATTTTTACGTGTACGATTACAATATCATCATAACTATTAATTATTATAAAGACGAACGATAGTATTGGATATTGTTTAAAAACTAATTTGTCAGGTAAAAAAATTTTTCTTCGATTCATTTCACCTAAATCAATTGATTGTCATTCGATATTTTTAAGTTTCCATTTGGTTTTTACTTTGTTTGAAAATCTAACACAATTTCAATATAAATTGTAGGTACCTTATGATAAAAAAAAAAGTTTTAATGTTGTATAGTCAGTTTATTTATTTTACAAGGTTACTAAGTTTAAATTTTGACGAAAATTGTAAATATCGCGGCATTCGTATAGTATTATTTTTAGTCGAACTTTGTTCAGAATCGTATTTTGTTACCAACGATTCATTGTTGTGTATAAATTAAAAACCTCTAAACGCTGTACCTCCCCGTTTTCCCACCCATAACAAACCCACGCCGTCAGCAGCATTAGCTCATTTTTTTCCATGGATATCATCCCTAGTTGTTTTAACGGCATAACCTGTAATTCAATATCGTTAAAAAATATCGTTTGTACAATCGAAATATTAATATTTACTTAGACACTCACCGAACACTAGTAAACAAAATATAATAACAATGCTATTGTTGTTATTTTATTTCCTATGCGACGCACACACGTACAAGCGTTAATTATTATATTCAATCATAAATAATAATTCAATTTTCAATTTACTTTGTAAATCCATATAATAGATGCTTATACGCGGAAATATGAATACGAGGACGTAGAAACGAATACTCGGAATTAGAATTTTGTACCGAAAACTTAATTATTACAAACTCGTGAAATAATACTCAGATTCGCAGGACCGTAGATGTAATATTTACATTCGTTTCTCCGTTTTATAAAAAATACGTCTATTAACTTTCTTAAGCGGTCTTTCTAGTAATGCCAATTTAATTCCTTCCCCCCCCCTCATTTTTTGCACCATTTATAAGCAGATTTTAAAAAAAATCCTTTAAAAAATCGAAATCAATATTAAACATTATAACGTGTAACCCTGTTTCCACCTCCACACATATGTATCATAGCTATAACCGTCGTATTTTTTTCACCATAAAAATTAAATTACCTAAATAATAATAACTATTTTCACTTTTTTTTTTTTTTTGTTTCATCAATTTTACCACAGCAATGAATTAACAAATCTAAAAAATAAACTCAATTTTAGCACTGAAAAATACCAAAAAATCCTGTGTGATCCCATATTTAGAGGCTGAAATTAGGAAATCCGCTTCAAGGTGCATACGAGCATACAGACCTAGTGTGTACAATTTCAAACTTCTATAAGTGATATATTCGAATGCGGATGACGCAGAGACAGACTGACAAGTAAATAAACATTTCCTTTTATGAGTATAGATTATTTATTCCTGCCTGCTTAATTTAACCTACCTATCACTTGTACACAGAAATAAATATCGGTTTGTTTTTAAAAAAATATCCATCATATTTCACCTTTGTATTGTCATAAATCAAATTATTAATATTATAATTTAAATATAAATTAAAAGGCAATAAAATTTCAGATTAGGTTTGAACCCACAAACGCCTCTCCTTGCATTCGCACTACTTCCTGCTATTGATTATCATTTATAACTTGAAAGTTGTTTATGATGAAACTGTCCACTTATATATTATATAAACACAATGTTTCCTAGTAAAACTTTTTCCTAATAAAAAAAAAAAAATAAAAAAATAAAAAAGATATTTATTAAAGTAATCTTAGTAAATAAGTATACATTATAAATGCGAAAATTCATTTAGATAGATGAATATATAGGTATTTTTATTATCATTTATCGCCCAAAATACTAGACAGATTAAGCTGAAACTTTGCTTAAACGTATTTCTAGACTAGAATTAACATAAAGGCTACTTTCCCCCCCCCCACATATTCAATCCTTAACAAGGGGCTGACACAGGGCTGTCAATATTTGGGAACAACAATCTAATTAATTTTATTGATTTATAAATTACCTTGGAAATACGGATGAAGTAAAAAAAATAAGTTACATAAAGAAAATTCAAAAAATAAACAAAAATACAAGAGACAAAATAGCATAATAATAATTGTTTTATTATTTATTTTAACATAGACAACAACGTGCCGGGGCGGAATAGCTAGTAAGTATATTATATTACCTACATAGTTTTTTTTTCACCGAAAACATATGTTCGAATTTTTAATTATTATATAATAGTATTTATTATTATTATTACAGCTTTAAATCACATTAAAATTACTGAACCTGCTATTAACATTTTTTTTTTTTTTTTTTATAACTTTGTGGTTTTTCATAAGTCTTTTTAAAAACGACGAAAGTGTCTCGTAGTTCGACTAACCATCGAGATGTCAAAGCAATTTAAAGGAAAAATAGGATTACGCGTCCTGGCTCCTGTTGACAACGAAGACGGGATTTAGAAATACAAATGACGGGCGGCTATAGACGCAAAGGTTTTCTTATATTTATTTTATTTCGTTTGTTCCGTGTCCCGTTTTTTATACGCACGATAAGTCGGTGAAGAATAAATTATTTTTCTTTTGTCCGCAACGAATAGTGTCCCAAAATGTGTGAGTTTATATAATTATACATAGAGATAAATTATTATATAAAATAATCTTTTGTGCAAAGAGGGCTTTTTAGGATAAAAATCATTTACTGACCACTATTATAATGCGACCTTACTGGTAAAAAAAAATTTACCAAAAATATATATGTGTGGCTCTGTATGGCTGTGAAACTTAGACAATAGGTACAGAAGAGAGAAGACACTAGAGGTATTTTAAACGTGGTTTTACCAAAAAATGCTTAAGATTAAATGGACCTACGTTTATTTTAAGGAATAATAAACAAAGAAGTACTGAACAAAATAAAGGAAAAACGAGAACTTTGGCATAGTATAAAAGTCGAAAAAGACACAAGTATAACCTTATAAGGAAGGATCTTTTACATCATGCCGAGGAAATATAAAAATAAAAAAGTAAATTGGATGGGAACAGACTTCGAATCTTCCCCGTATATCAATCATACATCTGAATGGAGTTACAATAGTTTGAAGAAATTCATCATATCGGAAGATGAACACCGAGGATGGAGTACATGAAATAAATCACGATAGAAATGAATAAGGGATATAGTTACAATAAGAAGTTAAAAGAAATCAAGTTGCAAAAGGAAAGCGTGGCGAACTGTCGCAAACCAATCAAACGATTGAAAATGAGAAGAAAAACTGTTTGATCGAAACGAAAATAACCAACAATGAACTTAACAAGTGTTTCGGAATAATTAAGAAAAAAACACTTTTCGATTTAAAGTTACTAATATAATAATATTATTAAATAAAATATACATTATCATCCCCTTCGCGCGTTACTCGTATCGTAACTGGAAAACTTTTCGGCCATCTGGGCTTTCGCGAAAAAGTTATTATATTCCAATATTAATTTTTCATAATAATTATTATAAGACTTTATATTAAAACCGTATCAAATTTCCATTTTCAAATGTGGGTAATGTAGGTTAATTTTAATTTTAAATATTCTATAAACATGTATAGTATACTGTATAATATTGTAAGTTATACTCATTATTCCTCTTAAAATATTTACGTACACGTTCACTTTAAAAAATAATATTATACTTACTAAATAAACAATTTATTATAATAATTTAATGTTTTAAAAGTTTATACGAAACTATATAGCCCAGTATGAATCGAGTATAATAATTTTAAAATAGATACACAAGAAAATATGCTCTTCGTCTCCACGCGCCGTGCCGTTCCGTTCGAGTTTAAAATTTAAACTGCACGAGTAATATAATTTATATAAGCTTTTAGTCCGATATTAGATTTGTATGTGTGTGTGTGCGTGTGTGTGTGTGTCTAATACGTATATTTTGAACATTTCCGAAAAATACTCGAAAATTTTAAATCACTGCGGGTTGAAAACCGAGAGTTGCATGCGACACGCATTATATGTCGTGACTCGTGACACATCATGCGAAAAGGGTGATAATCGTATTATAATTATAATTTGATTATATTTAATTGCCGAAAAAATAATTCGATTACCTAAAATACAAATAAATCAAAAAAGACAAATGTGAAACACGGCGGTTTTTACGACTTACAATCAGATTTCGGAATAAAAGACTATTACATAACGCCTTTTTTTCTTTTTTTAACTATTGAATACAATACAAATATAAAAAAAGTAAGTATAATAAATCTAGTTACAAATTTCCAAAAATGTTTATTTGAAAAATGAAAAAAAATCTATCCACATAAAACTATATAAAACTAGAAAATGTTAAATACCTAAAAATAGATCATAAACTGCCATAATGATTTATCACGTCTAGAAAAGACTTATGTAAATAATGGATAGATATTTCAGGTGTGTACGTTTATTTTCAACCAATTTGCGAAAAAAATAAACCCAAATTAAAAATAATAAAACCGTTATTGCAGTAAATTGTCCAGTTTTCTCTACGTTTTTTATCGAGGGTTTTCGTCAATAATTAAACAATTATTTAAGTAAATGAGAACAAAAAGCAACCTACTCAATGCACCAACTAAATACAAAATAATACTATAAAAAATCTCTTATCGTTGCACGGTTGAAGATTGATAGGTTAATTTTTTTAGTTGATTGTTAAATAAGTTGTTTTCACAGGGAGATAAAAAAGCACCCACGTCATAATAAAATCAACGCTCGGAATCTGTAAATACATTGTCATAGTCGGTGCGATATGTATGTGATTATCAAGCACGGGGGGTCGCCCACAGACCGTCGAAAACCCTACGCGATGAGGGTGTCTTGCAATAAACACATTCGGGAAAGTTAAAAAGAAATAAATAAAACATTTAACGAGCTCCGTTTCAGTAATTATTTTATTACAATCGTTTATGTGAAAAGAAAAAAAGGACCCATTTTAATATTGTCGTCTCGCAACATTAAAACGTCGTTATATTTTTTTTAATAATTATTATAAACGACTCAGTAGTTTTGTAAAGAAAGGAGGTAGGTCCTACACTTAACACTTACATTTGAAATTCGTTTGTTAATAAATGAGATGCAATAATAATTATTGCGAAAGTTAAAACAAAACAAAAAAATTAAAATATAAATGTCAAATATTTATATTTAAATACACGTAGTTTAAAAAAAAAAAAAAAAACGATAAATGTATGAGAAAAACATTTTGCTCAAGCATAATGATGATAAAAAAAAATATAACAAATATTTTTTTTTTTTATTATTTTAAATGCCGAATGCAGCTATTTTAGTTTTACTATAGTTGGATATTTGTTTTTCTCGGGAGATATATTTCCGGTTGGTAAAAATGCTCCGAATTTTTCAAATCGTATATTGTTATACATTAAGTATGCAGATTTTGTATTTTGGTCGAATACTTTTTATGTAGATTCCTGGCGGTTTTTCTAAAAATTAAAAAAAAAACCTAAGAACAACCTAACAATAAATCGGTTTTATTATAGTTAATTTCTGGATAGCCTCGCCGCTCTCAAAGGGAACAAACACTATATACGATATACTATATAAACTTGCCAGTTTAACAAGGTGTGCTCAGAAATGTTTTTTGGCAGCAATGATTTCTTTCGATTTCGTTATATAAACTAAATTAACCCTATATCTTATACCTTTTCAACTCCTACCAACAACAACCTGTGTTGCGTAATATTCTGTTTTTATTTTTGTTTTTTCCTAATATTAATCTTTAAAACATTTTTATTTATTTTAGATTTTGAGAGGAGTGATTGATGGAAACATATTGTTTAGAAACATAGTTTCACGACATTAAAATGACGTTATACCCGCACCTACTATCTCAGTCCAACTACTGGTGTGCCTCGGTTATTTACCGGGTGAAATTTTACCTCCTCCGGTAAATTATTACACTAAAGAATATTTACCTCCCTGTAAAATACCACTAGAGAAAATTTACAATCTCCTCCTCCGACAAATTGTCGACTATTTTTATTTTAAACAATTTTCATTATCTGTTATTTTGTTAAATATATATATAACTATAATATGGAGAGGGTTCTACTTTGTTTATAATATTATCGATTGTTAATTTACTACAGATGAACGTATAATTTCATTCTGCTTAGTTTTACTGATATATGTAACAAGAAAACGATTCCTAGCGAAGTTCATTTGATAGTATTACTTTGTCAACAATATATATATCATATTATAGTAAAATAATTACATAGGCATTATTTCTCCACACAAGCATTATAATTTTTTCGATTTATATATTTATACACAATCAATTATGAATAATTTGACTGTTGACAAACGCATTTATTATAATATAATTATATACTTATTTACATTATTTAACTTATTATTTTATATTATGTATATAAAGCCTACAAGTTCCATCAAATTGTCAAAAGGTTCTAAAAATAATTATAGTAAGGTTTAATTTGAGAGATTAATAAATAAATTTCACAGTTATTAAAAAAAAACATCATGAAATTTTACCCCCCCCCTGTTAAACTATCTTACCAGGGAGGGGTTAAATTTCACAGGGGTAAATAATCGTGGTTACACCTGGTAATATGCAAAAACAATGCTTATGCATAATGAGTAAAACTAGCTTAATTTTTATTTTAGAGTAAAATTACTTATAATGAAATTTATTAAGAACAATATTTTTGAGGGGATTTCATAGATGTTTTTTAAATTATATACTTTTAAAAAAAGTAAGTTATTTAAAAACAAATTAAAAAAAAAGGTTTTTGTATCTTTTATATCGAGCTGTATATTTTGAATATTACAAAAACCCTATGACATTCCTTCAAAAATGTTGTTCTCTATATATTTCATAATAGGGTACATTTACTCTAAAATAAAAATTAAACTAGTTTTACTTATTCTGCGTAAGCATTGTTTTTGCATGTTACCCGGTAGTTGGACTGAGACAATAAATGCGGGAATAACATCCTCTTAATTTGCGTATTTATGTGTAATTTTGTGTATTAATGCATAGGTACTATTTGGCTGTGATAAGTTATTATAGTTGTAGCAAAATGATTAATATAATAATATATTACTATATAATATTATTTTTATGTTCAGAACATTTTTCAGATTTTTGTGAACTTAAAACTTCGGAAAATGTACGATTTGATAGGTAATATTTTTTGCATTGTGGATCACGTCTAGAAATGGCTGATATAAGTATTCTGTGATGATGTGAGGACAGGACTCTACAGTTATTTTTAAAAGAATTGCAACAAAAAAAATTAAATCGATTATAATGAAACCGTTGTTGCTTTAAATTTCCAATTTATTATGAAAACTAAAAGGGAAATCAAAGAACATACCTTTTTATTACACCAATTGGGCGAACATTTCATTTAGGAAATATACTACACTTAAAAATCGGGAAGATTTTTGGTAAAAAAAATCTAAAAAGACATTAAGCACACTAATCGATCACTTTATTTTATTCTCGTGTAGTTTTTAAACGTCATTTCACCACGATATATTTTCTTCATCGTCATTATTATTAGGTGTATCTCGTGCACGAAAATCGATTTTAATAACGTCGACGAGTTTTCGACGTCAATTATAATTTTTAATTAAAATAAAATATTAAAATTCTGCGATATTATTTAGAAAACGTTTAAACGCGATAAGTTTACGCGTACGAATATATAAACCGATGACGATGGAAATGTTATTTCAGTTATAAAAAAAAAAAAAAAAAAAAAAAAAAAAAAATGAAAAAATAAAAATTACGATTCGTGAGATGTACAAATTATTTTTACATCGAGATTAGATTGGGAGCGCGTGAATAAAATGTTTTAATAATCTAATTTGTTTAACTCGCGCGCGGGTACATTTTCTCTTTCAATATATACAAAAACTACGAATCTCTCGCTTTTTACTACGGCTATGGAGCTTTTGTATACTAAAATATTATGTATATATGTAATATAGTCAAGAAATATCATTATAATAGCATTTTTACTCGATTCCGCAACCGGGCCTCGGGTCGGAAAACTCTGCAGCTGCAACTTTTGTACAAATGAAAATAAATCTCTAAAATAACGATGTTTTATTATTAATTTTATAAATAAAAACCGACATTTACTCTGAAGAAAATATACGAACATTTAAGACGAGGTTGTGTAACTCGGTGGAAAATAAAATAAAAAATTGAGTGTTACGTCGAAATTTTTGTCGAATTATCCCTAAAAAATAAATAATATATTGTACTGTATTATTTTTCCGCTAAGTTTGGATATTTGTTTTTTCTATTCCAGTTTGACAGCATTAGATGAACAGTTTTCATAATACTCTTCCGTTGCAGCCGACTTTAGGACTTTGATTCTAGCGCTCACTCTGGATTCCCGAACAAGCTCAAATTCGAAAATCAAAGATTATTTTTTGGTATTTAGCGATATTAAATGATAATAAAAGCCAATATTAATTCAACCGTGTTGTTCCGGGTCGAGGGTATATTTTTAATTATACGTGCACTTCAATACAGACAATCAGACCTATGCAGCCAGGGGATAAAATTGTATACATTTATAAAATTATTTGTCAAGAATATGCCTTTTATGCCTTTAACTTTCATACTTATTATACATATGATCAATCTCAACAATTTTTGTTTATAGAAGTAGTATTGTCATTGTAGAAATAATAGTATTATCTTATTTATAATAATCGTTTATTTATTATTTTGTAAAGAATATTTCTATTGTACAAAATAAGTAGGAGGAGTTGGGATATTAAACTTTTCACTCTCTGTTGAACACTGTTTTTTTTTTTTGGTTTTTGTTAAATAAATGATTCAATCTTGATTTATTTTTTTGCATAATATATATAATTACAAAATACACCAAACAACTGAAATTTTCGACTTCTATGTATACAAATTTAAAAAAAATGCAAGTATAATATGTTTAGCGGAACTTCATTCAGAATCCTTTTTTGTTTGCAGTAATTTATGTTGGCCTACACTATATTATAAACTAAATTAAACTATATTTAGTAAATTATTTAACTTCTATACTTTCCCAGCTATCCACATATCCTACAACAGTGTGTGGCCTATACCAGTACCTATATTCTGTTACCTTTTATTCCATACACACTTAAAAAATAAAAATAAAAATACCGAGGGTTATTTTATTAAAATATTAATTTTTTTGTTCTTTTTAATATATACACTCACATAATTCAAACGTTTATTATGTGTATATATAATTTTTTTTTATCACACCTACCCGCATTAATAAGTTTACGACGGCGGCGCGGTTTAATTTAATACCGGCAAAATATAATAGTAAATTCAAACATTATTTTTTTACGATTTGAACGTAATATTAGGTAAAATCGAATAATTCTTTTTTTATGAGAAGATTTTGAAATGTATACATTTTAATCATATTGCTTATAAGGTTTCAAGTTTATATAGTTTGTTATATTTAAGTATATAATATACCTACGTTAATACATTACAGTTTTAATGAAATTTCAGAATTCGAACGAAATAAGTTCTTTGAAACTAATATGTGTATACGCTATTCTGGCCTTTCGAAAAATATAAATAGTTTTTGATGCTGTTAAAGTAATTAATCCATCGACTTTTCAAAATATATACTGTACGATGATTCACGATAATATATAGGTTAATTGGCGAAAAACCACCCAGAAAAAATTATTTTTCGGAATGGATGCTATACTTGAGTATGCTTTCTAATAAAAAAAAGTGTTCACATAAAATAAATAAGAAATAAAAAAAAATAAACATCATTGTAAAACCAATATATTCCTCGTTCCACTCAGAATCTAAAAATATCGAAAATAATGAAACCATGAATGCCGTAAACGGGAAAGTTTACTTCGTTTTTCCTGCTTTTTTCCCAGGTTTTCCGGGTTGTTCAAAATGTACTACACAAAAAGTCAAAAACACTACGTTTTTAGTACACACCAACTAGACACCATTATTTTTTTTAAGAAATATAATACACAAGATTTCTGGTTAAATGTTTTTTTTTTCAATTAAATTTAAAGTAATGAAATTGTTAACACCGTAAATAACGTATGTTATTCTTTTAAGTTTTATTTTTTTAATTTTTCCAATTGTTATGAATTATTATGCTTGAAAATCCGCAGTGCAATAACTATAACTAAGATGCAACAAAAAAATTATCATGTCATTTATTGATTAAAGCAACATATCTACAAGAAATTTTGTTCACAAACAAAAAAATAAAAAAAACACATGGTAAAACAGAAACATTCTTACCACGCTCAGAATCTAAAATAGTGTGACATTTCCGTACGAACACTTATTTAAGAATGCAAAAATAATGTATAGCATAATATGTATGTATAATTTATCCCTAACGATTAACTATGATATAGTATATACCAGGAGTGGCTTCTTCATAGACTCATGCGGCTCTCATCTTATAGTAAGATACAAAACGTTTTTACCATAAAAAAATTGTTTTAATATGAATTTATGTATTTAAAGAAGTATATTTTATTAAATTACAATTTATAGAAAAAATATATGCGGTTTTGATATAATATTTGTAATTATTAATTAACATCTTATACGATTGATCTTATTTGTGTTTTTTTTTTTTGGAAGTTTTTTGAAGTTAGGATTATACGTTTTAAAACAGCCCTTAACGATTCCGTTGAATGTCATCAATTAAATATGAGCGATGTTTAGTTTTTATTATTTATTATTTTCATTGTCGAGTATAAAGACTCACAAGAATATGTTGTTCCGAAAATGCTCCACATTTTATGACATATTTTGATATCTTATTTTATTTACGATAATCATAGATATATATGTATTAAAACGACTTTTTTTTTTCATTTCGAGTTTCTTCTCGCTGGCCACTCTTGGTATGTACAATTTTACTATTAAAATACACTTAAGTTTTCAAAAAAATTAAAAGTTTAGAAATGTATCATAACAACTTTATTTAATTTAATTGTATGTAGCAATATTATATATATTATAAAAAAGTTGATACTGTTCACGGCAAAAAGTACGATATATGTAGTATATTTACTATATTCACCGATAAATCATCATAAACGAAAAAAACGATTTTGAGATGATTATAAGCGCTCGTATTTTTTTTCCCCGTAATAAACCTAGAAATGAACAAAATTAAAACCTATCTAATGATATTCGTTGTTAGTTTTTTAAGTTTTATAGAAAACACTCTTTGGAATCGAGACATTTATTTTCAAATAAAGTACTAACAGGTGAAAAATCTGTTATTAAAAAGTACCGCCGGGCAGAAATTCTATATCTTTTAAACTGTGAAAAAAATTGGATTATTTTCACCAACTGAAAAAGTGTTTTTCGAAGGAAAAACCATACATCATAACGAATTGCTTCTTCGCTACGTAGAATAAAAATAATATATTAAATTTTATATACCGTCGGCCTAACTCCCAACTATCCCCACTCCAAAGCGATTACTGTACAAGGGAAGCATAAAATGTTTTCGTCACAAATCTTAATATGTTACATGGAGATCCGATGAAGTTGCGATTTTTTCTGCAATAAGATTATTTCGTGACATTATTTTGTTCAACACTTCACGAGAGAATATTTTTTAATTTTTTTTTTTTTTTTTTTTTTGATTAAGCCTTGATTTTAAGCGATGCAGTATCATTTATAATAATTGGAAATACCATAAACACGAAATTACATTTTGGAGTTACGATAATTATTGAGAAATGAACAGGCGATATAATAATTATGCGCGATTTGCCGACGAAAAATATAACACAGCGCAGAAAGTTCATCATTTTGAACGCTAATAATCTTCGAAAACTTGGAGAAAAAAAAGATTAAGAGCGGCTTTATGCTGGCGGCACGTTATTTGTCAATTCGCCGTTGTCGTTAAGAAATTCGTATTTTTTTGCTCTCTTTCTCTCCCTCTCTCTCTTATCTTTCGGACACGCGGTCTGTCGTCTTGTGCACAATATAAAGTCGCTCGGATACACACAATAATGCCTGCTTGCTTTTGTATCCCCGAGAGTGTCCAAAAGCCCATCATCAAAATGCGGTCGGGACAGAGACTCGAGATTTAATGACTATATATAGTATATAAATATACGGTGATGCTACTGCGGGGACTACTCACACGCAAAATAAATGTTGTGTAAACGACACCACCCTGTACCAGTAGTATAGTATAACATATACAGGGTGTATCTGTCGGATTCGACCATTTTCTATAAATGTTATTGCATATGGAAAATTGTTAAATCCTATAGATACGCCCTGTATGTATATATAAATATATAGACGTAACGAGAAAAACAATAAATCTCCAAAAGATTTGTATTATTTAAGACGCGAAAGATTCTGTGATTGTTTCGTTCTATATAGGTACCTAGTGTTGTTATGACTTTCAATTACATAATATACCAATAGTAATATACAAGTATAATATACATATTTATGGATGAAAAACTCATTATTATATTAAATCAATCATTTTGTATATACAAGTACACTCACGCACCCTGTTATCATAGAACTTTTAAAATACACTGTACCGTTATCGGAAAAATACATATATAATATCACTGCGATTGCATAAACATTTTGATGTTATTAACAGGTTTAAAAAAAAAAAAAAAATGCTACTAATTATATAACAAGTGAGACAAAAAAGGGTTGATATATACTGTTAGTGAGTATGCCACTGTTTTAGAAAAGAAATTTGGAAGAGAAAATATTTAGGTTGTAGATTAAATTAATTTATATATCTATACGTAGCAATGAAATATTGCTAACGAAAAACGATTCTGAGAATAAGTCGTATTTTGTCCTTTCATTGTTACCAAAGTAATCAGGAAATTAAAAAAAAATGGCCTAATTTTTCACATTTGTTAAGAAAACCAAAACAAGGATAATTAAAAAATTACTTTCTCAATGCACCAACTAGATCAAAAGTGCTTTAGGAAAGTTTTTATACGGTCCCTATAAATTCTTTAATTTGAGCAAGATTTCTGGAAGAAAAATTATTTACAAATACATAATATTATTATTTTTTTTTTTCATGAATAAAAGTCATGCTTTTGGAATTCATGTACCTTTACATTTTATAGAATTGCGAAATATTTCATAATAGAATTTTTTTAAAACGTTTAGTGAAAACTTATGTAAAAATACACAATTTTTTTTAGTCGTTTATAACTCCATAAATTGTCCTGTTCACTAGTGAATATATTTTGCTTTCTTACCCAGCCATGAAGGTAAGTACTGCCTCTCGGCTATGCAGTAGCATGAGCGTACATTTACCAAAGGGTGAAACACTCTACACAGGTATTCAATTAGGTGGGTGGATGTTTAATCTAAAATATTTTATGTACTATACTTGAATACTAGTAATCAAATTAAATAGAACCACTATAACTAAAAACGTGCTGTTTATATTTTACTTAATAAATTTACAACAGTTTGTTTTACCCACCACAATAATAATACATAATAATATATTAATATATTTTGATTGAACAGTATACCGCTGAAAACTCGCAAATTATAATAAATAATATTATATACCTATGCATATTATATATACATTTATAATTATTTTACAATACTATTTATTTTTTTTTCTTTCTTTATTCTTTGTTCTAATCTATAGACATGTTTTCGTCCTAGAAAACTTGCTCTGATTTTTTTACGTATAGCAACTTTTCTGTAAGCACAAGTTGTTTAAATAATACTTTAAAGAAGTCATTTTCTGATTTTTAACGCCATTTTTTAAATAAAAGCTCTTAAATGGGAAAAAACATAGAAAAACGTACAATTTATTTCACGATTTCATTATTTTATAAAAACATGGACAACGTTTTCTACCAGAAAAAATGATTTAATCGAAGAATCACAAGATATTTTTTTTGTTTCCTTTTTGATTTACTTTATTACAGTATCATTTCAAAACTTCTGAGCCACTTTTGATCTTTTAAGGAATTTTAATTTTTGGGAGATTTTTGCTGCAATTCGGTTATAAATATATGTAGAAACTTGAAACTTGGTAATAATACTTATATTAGACTTATCTAGACGCGATAAAATTTCCGAAATGATTGGATAACCTTTTATTTCTTAATAAGCGTTTCGAAATCAAATTTAAACGAAAATCGCAAAAAAAATTACGTCATTTCAAATTATGTATTACCGAACTACGCTCGGAATCATCTTTCGTCAAGCAATAACTTATAGTTGCTTACATATATAAATGATATAACCTTATGTATCCTACCTTCCAAATTTCTCATCTACAAAAGTGGCCGCTCCCACCCCAGTATCAGCTCTCTTTTTTTTTTTGTTCATGTATTAAAATATTTTTTTTTGTGAGTAAAAACTATTTCGTTTTGCAAAGTTATAGTTGAAAATTCAATTTCAGAACTTTTTTTTTGTTATATTAAACAAAAAAAAATATTATATAAAGTATATACAATTTACCGCGAGCATCTTCTTTCGACAACAGAGTTTCTTTGAACTTTGCATGGAATACAAATCTGTACTAAAATCCTACGTAATAAAATAAAACGTATATTACTATACCTACCTTCTATTTTGTACCTATATATAATTATTAAACTTTTAACTATCCAGGTTATGGAAACATTTGATATAAACTTCCTATAGATTTATTTTTAAGGTTTATTATTGAACCTCACATTGGAATGTTGAGAAAAATGTATTCGTTGTTACACCGTCGACAAATAATAATGTTTCAGCGTGTGGGGAGGTTTAAATTTAACATCGTGAGTCTGTGTTCTATTTATGCGAATTCACCGATTGATCTTCAAATTGCTTATTTTAATTTCTATATGTTACATTAAACAGACTTCACAACATTTTTAGTTTTATTTAGATCCAAACTTTATCACATTCATAAATCCACGCGAATATTATTATTTACTTTTACGTAATAGTTTGATTGTAACAATAGTTTTAGTATTAGCACAAATAACCTAAATATTTAATTTTTTAAAGGATCTCAATAAATAACGTTTGGTTTTTAATACATTATACTTAATGAGAACTCGGTTTGAGAGGTTCTTGGCTCAGTTTTGGATGGATACAACCCTTCCTCCGTTCCGCAAATGTACCCACACAATGAATCTAAGATTTTGTTCAGGGGGGCGCTAGCGCTTGAGGCTTAAATCTCCTCTAAGTACGCCACTGATTGTAATACGATCTAGTAAACCGAATATTAGAAGTGAGAGCAAGCGATTCTCGGTTCATTGTTTAATCGTTAAAATTAAATACTCTAGCTGACATCACAATAGTGAGTGGGTAAGTAGGCCACCTCTAGGTTAGGTTAGGTTAGGTATTATATAAGTTAGGGAACGTGAGGGATCTCGTAAAAGAGTCGCCGGTACGAATCTCATCGTAACGTTAGAAATCATGTGTATTTCCCCTCCTGAATTGCCTATATTTTAAGTCACCTTGAGATATAATATCATAACAGTTGTTTTTAATCCTCGCATACTGTGACGTCGCGGGACTGGGTCCAGATTTTCAATTTTTCATTAATAAATACGCATCATGTGGCCTGACATAAGGGGTCTTAAATATATCGCGTACACATTAATATAGTATCAATTATGAACCTCACATATTTCAATACAACTTACACGTGCGACATAGCAGGTATGGTAGTTTTTGCACACCGGGATTATTATAAGTATACGAGTGGGTGAGTAAAATCTATTATGTATTATTTATGCCCCGAACCCGCCACAAACTCCACGGAGGAAAATATTATTATAATAATCTATTTATTATAAAAGGAAATGAGTTTTAGAATTTATATACTACACAAACGAGAATAATATTAATATAGTGCCGTGCTGATGTAGCTACGGCTATACTATTACCTCAGTACAACATTAATTATTATTATTTTTAACAGATGATGATGGTGGTCCTGTTCCTAACGTTGTTAATATTCTCTCTTTATATATATATGTATATATTACGCTGATCAGCCGGAATTTTTCAATGAGGCTAGAATAAGCAGGAGGAATAGTAAACGAAAATTATATTATATGTCTTTAGTTCCGGAGAAGAAGGGCTTTGTAGATTTTGTACAGTTTTGCGTTCCAAATGTAATTGTAAAATTTTCGTTCTAAATGGCTTTTAAGCCATGCAATTATTTAACATGTTATTTTGCCAAATAAATCAGACAATTTTAGTATTAGTTTACAATAATTATTATTGTATATTTAGTGGAGTCAGTATTATACTTGTTTTATCTGTAAAACTGTTTCAATGATGCTTAATAGTTAATTATATTTTGATTATACCAATTCAGAGCAATCCACCGCGTTGGTAAAGATAATATTATATGCTAGTCGGTAAACTTAGCAAAATATATACGCATTTGAGGCGTTTTAAACAAGCGGTAAACGAATATCCATAATTATTCATTAAAAAATCCATTGTTATACGTGCTCATCGTTCGCAGAGAACTAAATAAATATTCGATATAAAACCTATTTGGAAATTATATTCAATTCTCTGCGATTCCCAATAATAGGTATTAAATATGTATTTCCGTAATTTCTCAAATTTTAATTATCTCGATATTATTTAATACGAATGTTTCGCTTGGACATCACTAATGAACCAATATCATCACGCAATTCATTTTTTTTTAAATCGTAATGCCACACACGGTACCTATTATACCTACGTACAATAATGCCACCTATCCACATCCTACGGTTTATTTATTTGTCCACGTTTTATTTTTCGTCGGTTCCGAAAATGCTAAAACATGACGAAAAAAGAAAAAACTCCGTATATTAATTAATAATTTGTCGGCGAGTTTTTCGCATTACGCATAGTGAGAATTTGCTATTCTGCCGTGACAGTATATATAAAACATAAAATAATGTTATACAATAATAATGCTTGAAATTTCTACTGTATGTCTCTATAGGTATACGACAAGCGAAAGACAAAATACGAGGAGACACGAAAAACAGATCACTAAAGAAAAAATAGCAGGCTCCGAAAAATGTTTTAAAAAAATCTAAATATTTTAAACACACAGACACTATACTATTTTATGGACAGTGAATTTAGTAGAAATTAAGTTTTTATTTCTTTAAGGTCACAGTTTCAATCGCATTTCTAGCCGGCCAAAATAATTATTCCGAAAAATACCGAGGTAATTATTATTTTATGAAAATGTGTAGGTATAGGTCAATCTTTATCAACCTAACTTACTTATATATGATAAAATATAAGGAAAACATTGTTCTAATCAGCTCAGACAAATTTGACTCTATTATCTGTTTTTGATATTTCGTACAATGTTACCTTTATATTGGAAAATATTATTATTTTTTAATTTCGGACAAATAATCAATTCGAAATTTTAAAGTATACATTTTTTTAAAAGGAAAATCATTAAATATACTTCAAAGAATACTTAAATAATTTTACTTTTATAAAATCGGTAAAACCTTAATATTTCTATGTATACACGTTTATTCGAGAAAAAAAAATAAAATCATATCGTGGATATTCAAAACCGGTGTCTTCATTCAATAATGTCGACACTAAATTTTTTAAAATTAAATTTAAGTTACGTAGAACGACATGTTTAAAATACGAACGTAATCCAATGTTTTATTGTTTCATACCTATACTGCAGATGACCATTAACAAATAACTTTAAACAAAATACCAATCAACCATAAGGTCGTAATAATTATTGATATCAACGTTCTCCAATAATAATAATAAATAGCTGCTATCTGTAATTTTATTATAATACATTATTATATTCGATTTCAAAATCGTTCGTTTTCGGCCGATTTAATGGCGTATTTAGATTTTTGCTATGGAGAGCGATATTAAAATCGGAAATTGTATCGTAAATCACAGTGTCATAATATGAAGGCTACAAGGGGAAACCATTTTTTTTCAACCTGATAAAAATATTTTTAAATTTCGTAACCTACCCAAGAAATTGTTTTTTCTTACAAATGAAAAAGTTCGGATAAGGTTAAACGATGAACTTTGAAATGTAGTTAACAGAATTAAATTATGTTTGAAACGGATAATAACAATCATATTGAAATATAACAGCAATATATACTTTATATATTGCTTTTGGGATTTTTTTGGTTTTTTCTCAATGTACTTGATATTGTAAAGCCTGTAAGCTTAACGAAAAAAAACATCAATGTTTAATTTATATATTTCTATAGGTATTATAAAATTCAATCTGCCTTAAAATTATTGTTAAAATCGAATAACTGTACAGGCATTAGTCCATTTACTATTTCTAGACGCTAATCTAAACTCCTTCATGTTAAAGTGATGCAGAATGGTTTAGTTTTAAACAAGTAGACGTATACGTTTGGAAAGGGAGGGAGGAACTTTATACATAAACTATCAACATGTTTTTGATTTTTCTGATTAAATCGCAAAGAAATTTGAATTCAAACAATTATATAGTATATGACAGGCAATAATCTTAAAAAACAAAAAAAAAACAAAGTCAGGATGATAAATAAATCTCCATTATGCTCTCGTCGTTAACACGCCATTGGACCAACTAGAAACGTTATTGAATAACTGATTACTGTAGGCCGGCCGACTACTTATAAGATAAAAACGATGGATCATTTCCGTCGTCATGATATTATTATTTTCGTGGAAAACACAGCTGTAGTGTAACTTCAGAATAACTAAATGTATATACGTATTATTATTATACATCATATTTCGTTCGAGCGATAAACGAATGAAAAACACCGATTTTATCCGGTACATCATAAATAAATGCGTAATGTGTTTATGTACGAAAGATGTGCTGTTATATACTATCAGTTATAGTACCCGTTCCCATATTTGGCGGAAACGGCGGCGGCGGCGGGCGGACTCGAACGGTCGAACGGATTTAATTTACGAGCTAATACGTAGAGTGTACTATATTTTAGAATATATACGTATACATGGTGGCGGAGAGGAAGATCACGAAAAAATGAACTTAGGCGTAATTTTTTTCTCGATGTATGCGTCTCTCCGTCAAGCCTCCGCCGAGCGTATTTAATCGGAATAAATCGCACCGCGACGGAAACCAGAAGTAGGCACGATATTTTCAATAGGTATAGGCTTGAACGTCCGAAAAACGATTGATGGGGAGCGGGTGTAAGGGGTGGGGAATCGTCGTTCGAAACCGCAACGAGTATTATTTTTTATTTAATATTTCGGATTTACTTACTCGGAACGCGAAAAACGACGACGATGACGGCGGCGGCCAAGGCGAAGTACGCGCGAGCGAACGCGATCGTCAGACGGATCGGCGACATGATTGGCCCCGGCGGTTACGGTCCAGTCGGACGACGGTCGGCCGACACGGCCGCTGCGGAAATCATGACGTTTGTTGGACACCGGTTGGGCACCGCCGCAGATCCGTCCGATATTGCTCCTCGTCCAACCGAAATCGGGTTTTTTTTTTTTTTTTTTATATAAATATATATATGCTTAATAACAAGACGTCCGTCTGTTTCCCGTCGCAGATCGGGAGAAGATCGCGCGATCGCTATAGATCGTACGCAGTGATTTCTGGCGGCGGATAACGACACCGAATAATATATTGTATTGACGCCGCGTTATGATAAGTTTGTTTTTTTTTTATTATTATTTTTATTACTCGAACCGCACGAAAAAACACAAATTTTCGAAAAAAAAAAAAAAAAAAAAAATGTTTTTTTTTTCCCGTTTTCACTGTTCCCCGGGTGGACCGCAACGCGCGCGAGCAGACTGCGCTCTGGGCGGCCGCTAATTGGCACCGCCGCCGCCGACGCTGCCGAGGATACGCCACCGGACGCCCGCAACGACGTCTGGCGAGCGCACGTGCTCGTACGCGGTGCGTTTTCGCGCGCGCGGTTCGCGTACCGGTCTCGACATCGGTTGCCCCTCGAAATATCCCCCGTCGAAATATCTCACGGTCGAAATATCCCCATTTAAATCGTGGCATTCGGACAACACTTGGAGGTGTTTGCAAAAGCAACAAACGTTTTCGTGTGTTTTTCGTTTTACGCGATGCGTTCGGCGAGAAATACGAAAACGTCGCACTTCAGACGGAGTGTGATCAAGATTTTGAATTCGCGTTATTAGTTCGACTGTTTCAACACTGCGAGATATATTATTGTATATTAACAACGCGGATTTTTTTGACCAGGGAATATTTTTAATAAGCCTTGAATAAAGTTAGTATTTCTAACAAAGATATTTTGAAAGGAGATTTTCTGTCCATCGGATATTTTCAGGGTGCACCCTCGTGACGGGCAGTATCGTGATATTATGTTTCAGTTTACGAGGGACACAAAGTCGGGAAGATATAAGATTTACTGGATGATTGTCGAATTTTCCCCGAGGTATCGCACTGTATATATTCTGTCGATATTTTTTCGTGCTACTTTCGGACACTAATATACATACAGATTCCAGCTGGACCAAACATTTGCTTAGAAGTCACAGTTGTTTTATACAGATCATATGAGACTCATTAGGTACCTTATCTTTTGGCGTTTTATTTTTCGAAAAATTTTAAAAAAAATTACATCAGCTTTAAATATTTTATTTCTGATCATTATTATGGTTGGAGAGTGAAACCACTTTAACATTTTGATTCTCAAATGGAAATCTATGTAGTATTTTGGTATTGACATTTTCAATTACTTTTCAGGCAATTTCAGACCTTTTAGAGTTGTTTATTATTGTGACTTAAATTATCCAAAAAACATAAAAAAAAAAAAAAAAATTAATACATTCCGAGATTATGTAGTGTACAGATATAGGCAAATTTATATGATAAAAATTGGTTAAAATAATAATTTCAATATGAAATTCAGTATAATAAATTATTGCTTAACGATAATATTACACATATATATCATCAAATATGTGCGTTTGGTAGATTTAACTTTCAACTCCCTCCCCTTCACCACGTGCGTATGCTAAAATTTCACCATTGATTGATATTGGTATTGATATTATACTGCTAATAGTTGCAGTACCTATATTAAACAAATTGCAACTATACGAAATATCTAACGGAATATACTATTACTAATATTATTATTATAACGCAATAAAATATATAGCATACATTATAAACTATAATTTGCCTTTGAATTGCTTTAGATGGATTTAAATTTTACAAACGTATTATTACTCTTCAGGTTTTTTTTTAAAACACATTAAAATCATTTTTTAAATTTGAATCATTTTTATTATTGACGTATTATTAAATGACGAAACACTTGAAGTGCATTTTTTGAAAATTTTTCCAAATTACAATCAGAAATTTTTTTTATGATTTTCAGTAAAATAATTAAATTTTAATTTTAAACATATTCTAATATTGAACCTATAAATAATCGTAATATTTATTCAAAATTGATACCATTGAATACAGTTCTTACAGTTTTTTACGGTTTGTAGATTTAAACCAACTAAAATATACATTATAACTAATCCTCTTAAGTGTCTTTTTTATACAGAAGATCCGATAAAAAACGGAAACAGTTATACAATAAAAGCTTAGTAAAATTAATTTTTTTAACAAAAGAAACCCCGCAGAATTACATAATGTCAGTAAATTGCTGACGTGTAATACGATGAATTTACTACAGACTGTTTGATTTTTAATTATTTATACGATTTCGAATTATTTATCGGGACATCGAAATTACGTATAAATTCGCTTCGGGACTTGGCAGCATACTTTTATTCCCTTAATCCTATCAGAGCTGCTATATAGATTTATTTGTCAAAAGTTATATTGATTCGAAGTCATCATCGTAATAGATTGCTTCAGTCTATTCGAGTACCTTGCTGTCTCATAAGTGAACTCGATTCAAATTGAATTTTTTTTACGCTCAACTTTTGTCCGTCTTGATTTCAGGTTAACGTTGAATACGCAAAAGAAAAAAATTTCAGTTACAGATAGTAAAACCCATCATTTTCATTATACTATATAATATATAGGATATAGGTACTATCTATTATACTTGTATATTAATTTATGGCGAAGAATTGCATCATGATGCGAATAATAATAATAAATATATATATATATATATATATATATGTTTAGGTAGTATAATAGTAAACTTTAGTATACCGCATAATAATAATGATTTCTCGCCCTTAATTCACCTTACCTATAACGAAAATGTCTGCGAAAAACTTTTGAATTATTAATCATCTCATATACTTGTGTACCTAATACTCGAACAAATTATTTCCAAAGTCATTTTACGTAATGCGAACCTGACGAACTTCTAAAATACCTGTATAATATAATATGGGTATAGTATAAGTAAAACCGCACATGTATAAAGCAATCGTAAAATATGGAAAAATATTGTTAACTGTTCGGAAATTTGGTTTCATGCCGTTGGTTTCGGAGAAATAAAAATACAAGACTTTTATGTGTGATTTGGAGTTTCGCCAGATTCAAAAATTTCTTATGATGCAATATGACAACATTATTAACAAAAATATACAAAATACGAGTATATCGGTAAATTGTTACAGTTGTTTGCAGTACACGTGTGTAAAAAAACATTTGAGTTATTGAATTTTTCGTAAAACGTAAAAATATGTTAAAAAAAAAAAAACAAATTTCCCAGTTGAGACCACGAAAATTGACCCCCATGATATTTTACCTCGTTTGTAAACAAACAGAGGGTAAAATAACGGGGGGGGGGAGAGAGGAGGTAAATAATCACTGGTAATAATTACTTTATTTGCATTATTATTATTTTACACCCTCCAATCCATGGAGTTAATAAGCACATCGTTTTCGATAATGTAACAAAATATCGACAAAATTATAAAATGATTCTTATTTGCATACATATGTATGGTTTTTAATTCATTTAAGACCCTGAAGTCAAGCTGTAACTCCAAAACATAGTTCAAATCAAGCATGTGAAATAGAAACGAATACAAAAATTTGAATATTAAACATTTAAACATAATATTATCGGATTATTATTACTTTTTTTTTTATTCTATACAAAAATATTGTATTCATCGAATTCATTCGAAGACGCAGTTTAATGTTATTGACAGAAAAAAAAAAATAGGAAAATGTTAAATATAAAATAATATTCGAAAAAGATTGAGAAAAATTAAAAAACCAATATTTTTATGTAGTTGAAGATTATATCTTTTAAAAAAAAACTATCATTTTTTTAAATTCATATCGTATTTCGACAAACATTAATTATTTTTTTAAGTCAGTCTGTATATATTTTATATTTCGAATATTAATCTTTTAATTTCAATTTCTTTGTATTTATTCGAGTGCACACATAACGGTAATTATATTCTAGTAGACTTTTATTTTTTTTGAGAAGGCTGTGATTCTTTTGTTCAATAGCAGTAACAATTGCTACTGTTACTAAAAAAACAATAATGAAAATAACAGTGACTTTTACGTCTCGGTGTTACCAGCCACCAGATTTAAGAGTAGTTAATAATTATTTTAAAGCTACTATTGTTACTATTGCTACCTGCTACTAATCTGGTGTTGCCATTTTTTAGATGTTGAGTGGAGCAAAAAAATTTATATGGTTTTACAAAGTTTTTTATTTTTTTTTTCCTGTAGGCAACTTTTCTACCATGGGACTTACTCATCAAATGAGAATATATAATCATGATTAACAGAAATTGTTTTTATGCTGGATTATCAAACGTGATGTGATAACGCGTATAGCTGACCATTTTAATAATACTACTATAGTTGTATTAAAAAATTTACTTCTTAGGATAATGAGAGCGGGTGCAGCCACTGTTAAAGGTAATTTAATGTGTACCTGTTAGCAACGATTAACCGTGGCTAACAAAAAAACGATTCTCAGCGCAATTTAGTTGATAGTGTAGTTGCTTTGTCAACAATATATATGTCATATCATAGTAAAATAATTACATAGACAATATATATTTTCTTTAAAGATATTTGTTCAATATTGTACCTATTATCTCGTTTTCTATTTTCCCGGATTTCCCATTTATTGAGAATACTAGTAAGAAAATCAATAAATGGCCTCTCTAAAGTACCACCCCAGTCAGATATACTTTTAGAAAATTGATATCATTATTAATTGGAACAAAATCGCTAATACAAAAGTTATCTACTGGAAAAAAGAAGGCAGAAAAATTGTTAACCAATACCTACATTTCTTACATTTTCCCGTTTTTCGTCAGTTTTCTTTCAGTTTTTCACACTTGATGAGAAAACTCTTGAGAAAAACGACTTCAATAAAGCCCCCCCACACCGATTTCCTTTCTGAAAAGGTACTTCACTTAAAAATCGGAGACAGTTCTCTGATGGAAAATTTTTGTGTACAAAAAAAAAAAAATAAAATAAAATAAACATCTTTGTAAAACCATAAGCTTCTTCGCTCTAACCAGAATCTAAAATTAAATAGCAATTACTGTTATTTTCATACTAGTTCATACTGGTACAGCCTATGATTGATTGTCAAAAATCACTGTTACAGCTAGAAGTTTATATCATGAAATCACTACTTATTTTCAAATGTAAAAAATAATACATTTATTATAATATTATTATTTTAATATTTCATTATAATGTTATTAATTTATGAGTTCAATTTGACTTTGCTGTTTGACGATCTTATATACCTAGTTACCTCTCTCTATATATATATATATATATGTATACGTAGGCAGGTACTCGTAGTTATTATTATATAGCTTTATGACAGAGAAAACCTTTTTACGCTTTAGTTTATTTTAAAGTCTTATCGTCCACTTTAAAGGTCTGCTGGCAGAAAAAAAAAGATTAGATTAATATGACCACAGGACGTATCAACTTTTGGTACATTTGTCACCTTATCTTTAATTTTATTATCATTAATTCGCGACAGGATAAGTGGTAAAATACACGGTTTTCGTATACTTTCTCGAGTCGTGAGTGTGTGTGTGTGCGTGTATATATAAAGTCGTAGGATAAACCGTCTTTTATAAGATATATAGCCACTAAAGTGGGCGTTATTTTATTTAGCTATATATAGAAGAGAGAAAAAACTACCGAACATCGTTAAACATTCTACTGTTAAAGCTATATAATACATACGACCTAACATAATAATATTATTATTTGTACAATTGTATATACTCGGCTACTTACGTTATAGCGTTGTACCTAATATACTGACAATATCCGACAAAACGAAACAATGTTTACCTTTTTGTATTATAGTAAAACAATGGATACGCATAAAAATAAAATATATATATATATACATATATATATTACGATTTCAGTCAATATATAATCTTTAACGCAAAATACCACTTGTACTTTAATATCTTCTACCCCAATCGGTTATTTAAAATATACAATAATGAATAAAATAATATGTTCTTTCGTTCATTTTTGTACAATACATTAGTACCTACACTTGAAACCTCTTGAAACCAAATGTTCGGTGTTTTGCGTTTGTCTCACTTAATTTATCACTTATTCGTTTCGGTTTTTAATTAATTTTATTATTATTTTTAATTAGTCGAGTGTGTCGCGTTATCATAAGATAGATAACATTGCGTATACGGTGAGACAAATCGCATAATACCCTTATAATATAAAGGAATCCCTTGAAGCTGTAACTTCTCGGCGCATTCCGGCTAAAAGGCGGTACCAAAATAAATAGCTGGTATATACCTAATCGAAAAATAGATTCCCAGATCGTTTTTTTTAAATTTGTTTTTTCATTACCTAACCCGATTTCATCGTAACTAAGACTCTTTGGCTTTGATAGTTGCTCAGTTTACGACCGGTTTACGATCGAAAATAGTCGAGGAACACCTCGCGCGCCTACAAAATAAAGCCACTCGTTAGAGAAACATGAAGAAAAAAGACAAAAGTCAAAAAAAAATCAAAAAGTGATATCTTTAAAGTACCATTTAAACAACTTGTGCTTTCAGAAAAGTTACTAAATGTTAAATTTAGAGCAAGTTTACTACGAAAAACCGTGTTCACAGACTAGAAGAAAAAAAATAAACATCTTAGTAAAACCAATAGTTCCCTCGTTACGCTCGGAATCTAAAATCCAATCAAAAGATATCCAATTATTAAAATCGAAAACCGTCAGCAGGCTTATCCTACGGATCTAACTATATAAATAATGGGAAAAATCAATGTGGCGTAGGTGACAGAAACGAGTCGAGACGGATTTAATTTGAAAGTGGGTCGTCAGGCATAGGCTTTATTCGGGCTTTATACTTATAGAGTTAGAAAAAAAAAGGTACTGATGAGTATGTCACTATTGAAGATGGAAAATTTGGTAGGTAGGATAAACACAAATATTTAATTTATACCCGTAAGGAACAATAAACCATTACTAACGAAATACAATTCTGAGCAAAGTATATGTTTTTATATACCGATATTTTTACGATCTTCATCAAAATTTTATCTTCAAAGGCTTTTAAAAATTACTACATTACGTTCAACTCTTTTTTTTGATCACTAAGTTAAACTTACAATGAACCACGAATTAAATTTCAGACATTTGTATTAAGTTAGCCAATTATATCCACATAGTAATACCTACCAAATATCAACTAAAAAAGTAACCCGGATAAAGTCAAATACATACGAACACCTTAAAAGTATAAATATTCTGTGAAAATTTCAACGTTCTACGAATACGTTTAACTAAAAAAAAAAAATTCAAAGTATAATGAAACCGTTATTTCCTTAAATAAACGTTCTCGTTTATACTACGTTATTTCGCGATTTTAACCGGTTATCTTAATAATTATTAAGAAAATTCCACGAAAAATCAAAACAACTATTTTCTGTTGTACCAATGAGACAAAATTTTGTTTCTACAGTACTCCTTTTAAAGTTTGAGCAAAAATAAATAGAAGCAATTTAAAATAATGAAATTCTTAGTACCGTTGTCCGTTTCTATTTTAACTATTTTCCGAAATATTATGAAACCTGGTAAAAAAAGTAGCACACATCATGGTAAACTAATACATTCTTTACTCCACTCAGAATTTAAAAATATGTATCGTTAAGCTTTAGACGGCACCTATATAGGTAATTAATACGAAACCGGCGATGTGGTCCTAGCGTGTAATTTTACACAACTTCAAAGACATTATATGAATACATTTATAGGACGGATGTCAAAAGGAACTTAAGAACTGTTTCACTCTCTGTAATTTTTGAAATAATTTCCTTCTAATTTATTTTGCCCGGTATTCAACGCATCTCGTGCTGGAGGCTAAAACCTCCAAAAACAGTCACTAAGCATTTATAATAGCAATTCCGTGATGACAAATAGATTCAATAAGGACAAAAGATAAAACTAAGAATACAAAAGGACAGACATACTTTTAGGCCACTGTTACGGATGAGAAGTTGGAAAGAGGTAGAGGAGAAATTTGATGTATATCTGCAATGATAAATCATAAAACAACGAAAAGCGATTCTGAGCGAGGTTCGGTTATACATGTTTTAAAAGGCCGTAATATTTACAATTTGAAAATAATGGATTTTGTACATTTTCTCGTTTTACCTACGTTTTTTCCATTCATTAGAAAACTCTTGGGAAAATCCAAAAATAACGTCTTTAAATTATCACACAAATAAAATTTCCTTTCAAAAGATGCTACACTATTACTTTCTTAAGAATCTAAAAAAAGTATAAGAAAATGGGAGAAGGAGAACTGGGAAAATTTAAAGGCTGACAAATGCTGATATAAATGCATTTTAGGGGTAGCTTTTAAATATTTGTTAGTATAATATCGTCAGTGTCTTTTTGAACTTAGGTTTATTTTTTTGCTTTCTAATAATAAGAATATTATAGTTAGTCTATAATATTCAATTCCTCAATGAAAAAATAGATAACTATAGTAATATTTTTATTTATTTTTTATATTCCTTTTTAGATTCTGAACGCAGGGAGGAATGTATTCGTTCTACTGTAGTGTTTTTTTAGTGGAACTTCTTTACTGAAGGTAATCGAAAATAAATTACCGCCTTGATATGTTTTTGCGTGGCCATTGTATCAGTCGATCAGTCGCGGGTTTGAATCTCACCCATTCGTTAATTGTGTGCATTATTTTTTAAAAAAAACTTTCTTTACAGCGATATATATTTATACTAAATTACGAATAGCGTTTTATTAAAACATCGAATGAAACATTTTTGTTGGCGCTCTTTCTTTATTACCACGTACACAAAGCCCAAAGTATATTCTTAAAAACTTTCCTACGGCGCGTGATTGTTATACAAACATAGATAGCGATCTCAGTTGAAACCAACAACCCTTATACCTCACCTAACCCTACTTCTACACTTACCTTTATAAGAAATATTATCTTCGTATAATTTTAAAAGTATTAAGAACCAAAGCAAATTTAAATGGTTTTTTCGTTTATACAATTTTTTATGTTGATATTGCTTAAACTTGTTGAAACCTTTTTAAAAGTATTTAGTTACTTTGTATGTACATTTTTAAGTATTACAAATATAAGTTGTTCAAATATTACATAAACAATAAAAACAATAACCATATTTATTTTATTTTCAATATTCCTATTCATATCCTTAAATATGTATTTTATTATTTTTTTTTTTTGGAATTTAATTTGCTGTTAAATACAACATCATAAAGACATTAAATATACGACATACAATAATTCTTTAGCACGAGTATATTAAGCAAATGAGTATCAAAAATAAATAATAGGTACTGAGTTTGTTTCTGTGGATACTGCTGAGGTTTCCTTAATGATTTCTATCATTTTGCCGGTGAATTATATGAATATATATATATGCATATAATTATATATGAACAGGGTTGATTACTAAAGACTAAATACATATAAATACGCTTTAAAAGATATGTTAAATATAATTTCGTAAATTTGAACACAATAAATGTTCATATATTTTTAGATTTATTTTTGTCTCATTTAAAAACGTATTTAAAGTAAGTTAAAAAATTACGGTTACGTTCGATCTGATGAACAGATGGCAAAGTTCCAGAGATTCCGCTCGGAGTTCCGCGTTAGTGAAAGGGCTCGGCTCTCAGAGTTGCTCGTCTGGTGTGCTGAAAATTCAACGCCTGTAGCGACGATCCGGATAAGATTACTCGATGACTCTATATTATACCTCTATAGTCTTTACCGAAGTCATACTCTATAGGTTACCAAATCCTTTCGAAATTGTATACAAAATACTTGAAAGTTTAACAGAATGTTTATTATAAGTTGTAATTAATGGTGTAAAAAAAATGTAGACTATAATGCAGTTATTATTTTTAGATAAAATTTTGAAAAAAACCGTAATTATGTCGATTTAAAAGTCCCTGTTACAGATTAATGTATACCTGTAAGCAACGATAAACAGTTGCTTAAGAAAAACGATTCTGAGTGGAGTCCATTTGATAGTGATGCTTTGTTAACAATTATACGTCATTTTATATTAACATAATTAAATAGACTTTATATATTTTTTTTAATAATATTTGTTTAATTTTGTACCGATTTTCCCAGTTTTCCTACATTTTTCTGATATTTTATTCCGGTTTTTCACATTGTTATCAATATGAGTTGGAGCAAAATTGATGGTAGAAAAGGTATGCACAGAAAAAAAAAAGACCGTAATATATTTTAACTAATACCTACATTTCTTATAATTATAATTTCTAAATTTAGAAATCCGAGCAAGTCTTCTAGTAAAAAAGTTGTTAACAGATTAAATTAAAATAAAAAATAAACACCTTTGTGAAACCATAAGCTTCTACGCTTCACTTAGAATCTAAAATCTGAATATTAAATATAATTATATAATTATTATAATATATTAATATTTTAATATTTGTTTCAATGCATTAATATTATTGAAGAAAGAAAAAAAGAAAACGAAAGAGCATTATTTCCCTTTCAAAAGCTAAAAAGGGTATATAAAAGATAAAAAGATGTAAAAGATATCTAGCTAAATTATAAAAAAAAATAGCTTAATCTAGCTAAATAAATACATTGATAGATTGCATATACAAAATTTTACACAAAAAATGCAACATGCTACTTGAATTAAATAACTACGTGATTAACATTTAATTTATAGACAACATTTCTAAACAAATAATAGGAACTATCATAAATCATATCTAAATAAAATATTATCTGATTATTTTGTTTAGTTATAATACTTACTCCTACTGTTGTAAACTGATATAGACTGCACAGTGTATTATATACCACATTGTATAATTATAATTATTATGATAATGATAATGTTGAACATAGAAGTAGCTGGTGCGATATTATGTTGTTTCGGCGCAATTTTAATAATAATATATTAATATTGCTGGCAAACATTTATATTACTTTTCGAGCATCGCTAGTATAATAATATTATAATCCGAGATCCACTAAACAATCATGTTTTCAATATCGTGTATATACATAAAGCGTAATATTTAGTAATAATAACAATATTATATAGGTATACTATGTTTTATTATTCCGCAACATAATAACCGCCCGATCAAATTTTAAACAGCCCGTATTAATATTAAAATACCTACCCCTGGCGGCTTCAATTAAAATCTAAACAGTAATACACCTTCAATTATTGTTATTATTACTATTATTATTATTATTATTATTATTATTATTATTATTATTATTATTATTATTATCATTATTATTTCCGCACTTCAAATATTCGAGTGTGTAAACACGAAATTATTATGATAACATTTTAGGTAAACTATATAATATATCAGTATATAGTTAAAAAGTTAAAAGTTAAGTTATAAGTTACATTTTGATTCTGAATGGAGCAAGAAATATATTAGTTTTACAATGATGTTTATGTATTTCTATCGACAACTTTTGCTCTAATTTACTATGATAGCATTTTTTCCGAAAGAAAATCTGAATGGGGTGATACTTCAAGGAGGTAATTTTTTTATTTTTTCTAGTAGTTTTCTCAATAATTGGAAAAAAACATGGAAAAAGCAGGGAAAAACTTAGGAAAAAAGTGAAAATAGATACAATATTAAACAAATAGGTATTTTCAAGAAAATATGTGTAATTATTTTACCATAATGTAAAATATATAATATTGTTGACAAAACAATACTATTGACCGAACTCCGATCAGAATCATTTTTCGTTAGCAATGGTTAATAGTTGTGTAATGGTATATACATTAAATTCCTTCTTATGTCCTACCTTCCTAACGTTTAACCTACAGTGCGCATCTACGTGCGAAGCATGTTTTATACACTAAAACGTAATATAATTCCAAAAAGACTACAACTTTTAAAAAATTTTGTGATTAACTTTTTCGTCTAAACCATTTGAATGTATATAAAACGCCATAGTAAATGCATGTGTGTTCAACTTTGTATTTCTTTAAGAGTGACTTAAAATTGTTACCGATATAGTTCCTATCATTATCAGTTGAGTAATAATGATAAATATTTTCTATGTCAGTGTTAGTTTGCTCGAGAGCATATTGATAACCTATTGTCTTTGTGAAATCCGCTGCTTTCCGAATAGCGGTACGTGTCCCATGATATGTTTCGCTTTTCGAAATTGCGTTTAAGCGTCATTCATAGTTTGATGGGTACTTATGGATTTCCGTTCGTTAAGTAACGTATTTTCTATCTTAAATACGTCATGTACTTTTTTGTAAATACAGTTTTCAGTACGTTCTAACGACTTAGCATAAGTGACATTTGTCCGAGGTTCTAGGATACTTCGAATTTTATATTCTCGAGATAGTAGCAAAGCATTTTATGATTAAAGTAAAGTTTCAGGTAGAAAATAAAATTCGTGTACATTAAAAATAATAAAATCGACGTGCCGAAGATATTTGACTTGGCTATTTTTCATATACGGTTTTTATCCGGTTTTTCCCAATTATTTTGAAAACCCTTTGAAAAATTAAAAAAATGAGCTCTGTAATTCACCAAATAAAACCAAAATGCAACGAAAAAGGTTTATTTTGTTATTTTTCGATTGAAACAAGATTTCTGATAAAAAAAGTTATTTACAAAAAAAAAAAACATATAGTATAATATAACCAACATTATTCACTCCACTCGGAATCTAAAAAAAACGAAATTTTAACTTGAGTTATTATTTTCTTGGTAATTTTTACTTTGATTTAGTTACACATATTAATTTATATTTTATAATTAACTTTAACTTATCTAAGTTATTTCTTTTTAGGATAACTTAACTTAAACTACTTTTAAAAAAAAATGGTTATCTTGCCCAGTTTTTAACATAGTAGGTCATTGGAATGTGCACGGAGAGCGCTAGAGGCACAGCTAGACACTTATCAGTTATTGCAGAGAGCCCTACATAAAGTAAAATGCATGAATCCAGGTCACATCCCGAACATTTTAACAGTTCTGAATCAACCAAGGCAACCACATTGTATAGATTGCAATGTATAGATACCTCATATTACACATGACTTGATTTAAATGTATATATATATATATACATAATGTATAATGTGAGAACAGAAAATGTATGAATAGAATAACAGAGGTGTGATATTTTTTCTCTCTTCACATGATTTCGATGAGAAAAATTTTTCAGTTATGATGATAACAGGCAGTTTAAAGAGGAATCTTGATCTAGTGACTTTTTATTTTTAATTTTTCGTTCTTATCTTATATTTTATATACCTATGTGCAATCTTCACAATATTTTATTCCGTGAAATAGTTTATCGAATTGCAGATCGCTACGGTGTTGTCGGTCTGATAAAATACGTACGTTACTCGCGTAAATCATTCTATGTAGCAATCACACGAACGAAGACGAAAAAAACGATTATTCGAAAAAGCTGTTTGGCTGTTAGCCACCGTGTACCCTGAAAATCCATTTCGATAGGACCCATAATGCGTATTTATCCTTTCAATTATCAACATTGTCAGAAGGCCATTTGTTAAAAAAAAAAAAAAGTACACATACATTTTAATCAGCTTGTTTTAAGTGCATACAATAATCAAATAGCAAAGGTGTAAAACTTTTAAATATAATAATACAATTATAAGTGCAGTTTTTAATTTATTGTAATAAAACAAAAGTTTATATAATTATAATATTACCAATTCGAATGCAACACGAAAACTATTTTAATTCAAACGAATATTATTATTTTAATAACAAATTTATTTTGATTGGTCCAAAACCAATTTTCGCAGAATTGTTGAACATTTTTATTATAATTATTTTTTTTTAATCTTATTCGATATTTTTATTTACGCACAAAAATATAATATGATTATAATATCAAAACAAAAAATAAAAATAAAAAGATAGAGAAAGAAATAATTCCATACATTTTTCGACGGTTTCACTCGCACAAAAACTTAATTTGATAGTATGATTCCTAAAAAAAATTTAATACCAATGTTTTTTGGATTCTCAATACCGTAAAGAAGACTCTATTAGTTCTACTAAGATATGGATTTCATTTTTTTTTTTTTTTTTGAGGAGACTAATTTTTTGTCTAGTGAAAACACTCCAATTCAGTCATTCACACGTAAATATATGCAGGGTTTTTACTTAATATATATATACTATATATTTGAATCATCTTGTGGATTTTTAAGCACCCCTAAATCTTTTTTTTTTATTTTTTGTTTTTTGATTTTTGTGTATTCCCGGATTCCCATGACTATACGAACAATACAAATAATATATACTACTCGACTCAGAATCGAATTTCCACTGTATATACCTGCATATACCTTTTTGACTATTCACTTACAACAATAGCCTGTCCGTCAGTAATATAATATAATAAAATATAATACTGATATACCTAATACCCTCTTGGGAATTTTTATTATAAAAAAATGTAAACCAATTGAAATATAGTAAAACGATTCAAAAATTTAAAAAAAAACCGATTTTATTAGAATAATTTTTTTCATATCTCTAGGTTTTATTGTTCTCGTTTTTATTTGTATTACTTTTCCAACTGACTTAATTTAATACAAATCTTTACTTTTCTCCCCATATCAACGTCTCCAGTTTATCATCCAATGTTTTCCTGATTAGTTCTATTATAGAGAAATTATATTCGTTAATCGTTATGCAGGCCATGCTTATTGTTTAATCAGAACTTTGTCGTTTGGACTGCCGAGACGTAAAATCGAATAGTTAAAATATATCTTTAAATAAATGTTTTTTTTTTTTTAAATAACTTATTCGGTACATTTGATATTGGTATGTATAACGGATTTAAATCGGAACGACGAACGACGTACAGAGGATTTGTCAACGTTATAAAACTCCAATTATTTTTTTTTAGGAAAACAATCTGTCAACGGACAATTGAACACGCGTTGTAAAATAGTTGCGAATGTTTCGAATTTTTAGCGGTTTGCTCTTTTTTTTATGTTTGGCGTATTCTCTAATAAAATTCGTCCGAATTACATTCTTTATTTGTGTAAAACGCGTCAACGTGGTTTTGAAATTCTAGGTAATTTCTTATGTTCTTTCGTTTTGAATATTTTGCACCTTAATAGTAACACTTTGCATGTACATTTGGTCGTAGACGAGAAATATTGAATGGGATGTAATATTAAGAACTATTAGACTGGGAATGTATTTCCCTAAAATATTTCCTCATCAAAATAAAAAAAATTTAAATAATTTGTAAAAATTACAAGTGTCTAAAATAATTTCTAACGAAATAACAACAAATACCCAAATGTCATACACTTTTTTCTTATTTTCTACATTTTTTTTATTATTAAGAAAACTATACGAAAATCATACAACAATTTCCTTACCCACAAAACTAGACTGAATTTTCTTTCAAAAAAATTATTTTATCTTAAAATTTGGACTAAGATTTCTGGAAAAAAATTTAATCTTAAACATTTTAAATAACGAAATCATTGCGCCACAATTTGAATAAACGTATTTTATGTCTATTTTATTTTTCCCAATTATTATAAAAACTACATTAGATTGTAAAAGAATGACATTCACTGTCAGTGGCTATACGATAAAAGGAAGTGATGTAATTTTTCGATTGTATCTATATTTCTAGTAGAAAACATAAGTTATAAAAAATTAAGTTAAAAACAATGAAATTGGTACGCCGCGCTGCAGCGCGCTATGAATATTTTTCGTTTTTTCGATAATTTTTTTCCGGATTTTCTTAATTATTTTAAAAACCCATTGGAAAGTCAAAAAATGACCTCCTCAATTATTTACACTATAGATATTACACTATTGTTCTGTTTACTGTCATGTCACACATTCACAGACATTTCAATCGAAATTCACTCTGTTATCATATTTTATACTGTTCAACTATATTATATTAGTATAAAAACGCTGTCTTTATGATAAATGCTATCAAGATAGTTGCAAGACCAATTGGCATGGTAAAGTCACTAACATATTATATATGTGTAGATCGGGCTTCATAAAAAATAAAAATATTTTATTTTCTTATATCTTTCTTAAAAATGTCGTACAAATAGCTTCTCGCTATGTACCGATATTGCATGCACCTAATTTTTCTATTCGATTGTAATACAATATTTATAAACACTGCCATTAAAAACTTAAAAACACCGTACCGTTATAAATTTTATAAGTTGTAAGGTTTTTTTTTTCACTTCACTATAATTTCTCGATAAGTTCATGAATCGCATATTGATTTAATATTATTTTCTAGTTAAATTACAATGTTCCTGTTTCGACAAGTTATTCAGAATATACTAATAAATACGTATATTATATAGGTAATGCATTCGAAATTTTATTTTAACTCAAAGTCAATAAATATAATATATTACGTTAATTGATTACAAACTAAATTTATTTTATTTTTTAAAAATACAATTATAATGGAATCATTGTTTTGGCAATTTTTTCCCGAAAATAGGAAACTTATTTTAATTAATCTATAATATACGTAGAGATATATATTTTTCCGCGCTGCCTTTATACAATTTTAGTGGTCCCTTCTAGACCAAATGATTCAAAACTCGGGAATTAGAGTTGTTTTATACAAGTAGATTGAAGAGATAAAAGTTCGCTTGAATTTTAATATGGATTTCATTGTCGATTTTTGCGGGGGTTTTCTAGGTTTTAAACACCTCCACAGACCCTAAATAACCAGGGGATGACATTTTTTTTCATGTATACAGAATCAGTATCAATAATATGCCTATTGGTGGGGTTAGCATTCAACACACACCCCTACCATTTGTATGATTAAATTTCACAGGTTTTTTTTTACTTTTTCGGAAGTAGTACAGTTTTAAGATATATTATGGCGTGTTGCGTTGTATTGTTATTATTATAGGGTTTATTATGTATTGTTTTACGAAAAAATGATTTATATGTAGGTACGTAAATTATATACTACAAAAAATTTTACTATAGTGATGGAGTGCTCTACTGCTCACGAGTGAATTCTTTTTCTACAAGTATACTCGTACTATTGAATACGAATTTTTATCGGTAGGTCAAAAATGACCGTGGTTGAATAACATTAATTTGCGATTCGGTGTAATTGTATACCTACAAACCGCGAAACACACCTCAGGCCTATTGTTTACTCTCGGAATAAGCAAATTGTTTATTATACCGAACCGTACTCTGCCCTCTCCCATTCAATTTATAGGTAATCGCACGAAGCTATTTCAATATTATATTAATCGACGTGTTGTATACAACGATGTAGTAATTATTCAGAGGTTTCGTCGCCCGAACAATATAATTTGACATTGCGCATTTCGCGAACAAAACGGCCGACAGGGTACTGGTTATTTTATCGTGAACTATGCGGTGGCGATGGGATTGGGATGCTTTACTCGAAACCACCATGGAAGAAATTAAAATTGATTGGATTACTTTGCCAACCTAAAACGGAAACCTAACCTGCCTGTTGGTAAAAACCTGGCACTGCACCGAGGAATTTAATGTACCTATCATAACGTATAAACCAATAACCCAGTCGACAAAAAACCACGACGGGTTTAGATAAAGCCGAGCTGAAAATTAATAAACGATAATCTTATAGCATTAGTATCTCGGTCACAGATAACTCCAAATTTGATGTAATTGATGGGTTTTTATTGTGTTCAGATTTGTATTTCTGGGGAAAATTTCCTTGTAGCGATTAACTTAACGGAGATTTTGAGTAAATTTAATAGGTACGGTGGGAGTATTTTCAGTATAGAATTATTTAACGATATTTTATAATATCTTACTAGCAGTCTTCAAATTATATTTAAATATAGATACAAATACGTTCATTCAAAAAGTATTTCAAATACTTGAAATATTTGAAATAATCTCAAATATACTCTTAACTTCAATATACAATGACTTGATTTCCATCATAAATGTATGCCTCGTATGCATTTTCAAAATCGCCCCCACCTGTTTTCGTGTCCTTGATCCGCTCCTGCCAAGTCAATTGTTTCATGATTTACTCTGCGTAACGACAGTTTGGATTTTGTACACATTGTTATCGTGCTGGCATGCCTGTTTATTTCATAGCCACAGTAACAATAATTATAACCATGGTAACAATTGCCGGTGAATTAACTATCACATTTCTGCGGACGGCCGGACCCCCGTTAGAGACGGTCATAGGCTAACGATTACCTTTTGTATTTTATATTTTCTTAACGAAGACGCGGCAATCATTATATTTTATACATGCCTAAAACACAATTTAATTTAAAAAATGTTAAAAAAATATAGAGCTACCAAAGTATAATCGGAATCCATCAAACAACGCTCTGGTTTAACCTCGAAAATTCACCGAACATTGAACAATATGTTCGTAATAAAAGACGAAAAATAGGAATCCCTACATAATATATATTTTTCATCCTATATATTTTATCACACCCGCAAAGTAGATATTATACGTACAGAATTTGTGGATACGGACAAACTACAGTTGTAGTTTAGGTCTGAAACTTTTTCTATATGCATTATATACATAGGTACCTACGTGTTACAAATATATATTATATACAAATTACGTACAAAAGTTTTCAAACTAGAAGCAAAAAAAAACTAGAAAATATACGGTAATGGCCAACGACCGCAAGGCTATTATAATAAAATTTGATTTTGTCGAGAAATCGGTTCTATAGTGCTACACTTTAAGTACTTGGGATTTTTTTTTTTTTTACACAAATATACATGTAATATAGGTACGCGTATTAAACAATAAAATATGATAATAATAAAATTATTTAAAAGTTAATTTGTTTCAATCATATTTATATATAGGTATGCCACTAACCGCGGATATATTTACATTTTTCTTTTTTTTTGTTGCTGTTCGTGAAAACTTTTTCGTTTTCGTGAGAAAATTTTCGGTGAGGGAAAAAAATCGCGTACAACGTTTCGCATAACGCTCGTAAATCCAACGAAAGTTTATTCAAACTAGATTTTAGAATTCAAATGCACCTAACCTATATTATAATACGTGGCTGCCCTTATAAGTGCACATCAATCATAATTTTAAAACTGTTTAAAGCTATACGTAAAACGTCCACGGAAAAGCTTTATTTTATTTACATAATAATGTTATGCTTTATGATATTATTATAATATATTCTAATACTGCGCGGCGTTTTCGAGGAAATCTATTAAAAAAAACCCTCAATTTCTTTTGAAAACCGACAAGAAATAAAAACGTCATAAACTCGTACAATAATACTTCGGAAAACGTTTTGAAAAGAATTTATTTTCGATCAAACACAAAATTATCCCAAGGAAGTGTATAAAAATAAAAATAAGTTCGATTAAACGCGTTTTCAAATCCCGTGATGGTTTTAACGATTTTCCTCAAAATTTAAAATTGAAGTTATTATAAACAGGTGAAAACTACGAATCATCCCAAATTTGTTTTTTTTTTCTTTAACCTTTAAGTACTCTTCATTATGAACCATGTTTGATCAAATATTTTTGTTACTTTTATTCTTATAAAATCAAATAAAAACCGAACAACTATAAATTGTTAAATACCTATGGTTTTAAAAAAAAAAAAAAGGCCAGAATAAATTGAACCGAATTACAATAATGAAACCGTTATTGTCATAAATTTATCCTTGTTTCTCAATAATAATTAATAAGACTACGATAAAAATCATAAAAATAACCTACATGCATCACTAGATACAAATTTTCTAACAAAAAAAATTCTACACATGAAAATCGGAACTAGATTTCTAGTAAAAAAGTGGTTTACAAAATGCATTTTCAAGTAATTCAATTTTTCTCACAAACACTTCAAAGTGAAATTTTTATTTTCCGTTGATTTTTCATTTTAAGCATAATTTTTTTATCACTTTTTAGTAATTTTGATATTTTAAACTACTACCTAATTATAAATAATATACTAAAGAATAGTTAAAATTTTGATTTGATTTTTAGGCGGTTTCACTTTAATATGTTTTAGGTACTTGTCATCATTACAAATTTCATCGAATTTACCGTACATACGAGGGTTGTCCCAAAAGTAATGCACAATATGCTCTGAATAATTAAGTTTTTATTTTAAACTAAATACAATATTATAGACCTTCGATATAATCTCCCTGCTTGTCTATACACGATTGCCATCGTTTCGGGAGCGCTTGAATGCCGCATAGGACGCCATCTTTGTTGAGTTCACGGATCCTTCGGCTCACTTCTTCATTTAGTATATCTAAGTTGGAAAAACGGATCCCTCTAAGTGGTTCCTTCAGTTTTGGAAATAAATCAAAGTCCGGAGGACTTAAATCCGGCGAATATGGTGGGTGTTTGAGGCGTTCCCATCCATATTTCTCCAAAAGAGTGACGACTGGTGCTCCGATATGCGGCCGCGAATTACCGTGCAATATGGACACACCATTTTGTAACATTCCTGGTCGCTTTTTACAGATATCTGGTAGCAATTTTTTGGCAATCCGGTTACACTACTGCCAATTGGAACTCGATCAGTTGCGAGAATAGCCGCGTTAGTGTTGTCTTGAGTAACCGTAGAGGGTCGGCCAGAGCGAGGGTTGTTATCAATACTTATACGACCATCACGGAATCGCTGATGCCATCTTTGCACCGTACTACGATCCACAGTATCCGTTCCACACACTTCATTTAACGCGGCATGAATTTCAGGCACTGTTTTACCACGAATCGTTTAGATTTTAATGTATGCGCGTTGCTCAAAAACAGAAATGTGAGCCGACGAATTGTTCTCACTTTCGTTATCGCTCTCACACATCATCATACTTTACTAAAACAACTAAAACTGAAAACGCGCGTGTTCGTTAGACTTCAAGCTATAAACTGATACTAAAATCAGCTGATAATATCACATTGCAAGATAGCTAGAGTGCGCTGTGCATTACTTTTGGGACAACCCTCGTAATTTTATTAACGTCTGAGATACGTCACCCATTATCAAACATAAAACAACTATAAAAGTAAATCTTTTATTTTGTATTTTTCAAATCCTACTTAGATCTTTTTCTTATAGTTTCTAGGGTATTTAAATCAAGGCTCAAATCATAATGAACATCCACAACTACCTCCAGAGATATGAATGAATTTATATTTCACTTTTTAAATTGTATACGAAATAAAATACTCGCACGTGTATATAATAATATACATTATTTACGGTATAAGCCCCAGATGTGTGTTATACTTTTGAAAACATAAAATATCCGTTTTTGTATATTTACATATTACCTATATAAGAAAATATGAGAAATAATGTGTTAGGAAAAACACGTTTTACAAATAAGTTTCTAACAAACGTTGTATTGCAATGTTTTAATTTAGGTATGTTTTTATATGATGAATATAGTATATATTTATTACATTTTTTCCCCCCTGAAATTTCAGTAATATTTTATTATTTTACAAACAATCAGTGTTCTCGTTAATGCTGTAATACCTATGCATTTATATTTTATGCAGTCGGACGCAATAATGACAGGCATACAAAAAAAAAAAAAAGAATGCATGTAAAAAAAAAAGAGAGAGATTTTAATAAGTTGTAAAATACGAGATAAATAAACTCAAATTTAAAATGCACAACACTGAAAAAAAAAAAATCTTGTGAAAGAAATAAATAAAATAATTATTGTTGAACTCGTACGTTATTATACCTACTATTGAATATTTAATCCGTATATAAATATTTAAATTCACTTTTTTGTTGCTCAGCCGTGTAACAAAAATTTTCTAGCATTCACGCAGAATCTAAAAAAAACCATTGTATTCAAACGAAAAAAAATGACCTCTTCAATAACGCACCAACTAATAAACAAAATTCGTTACCGGTTCCCAGTAATATTTTTAACGAGGTTTAAAATATTTCTGTTAACAGTAGGGATATCGGGGAGGGAAACGGGGTTAAACTAGGTCAATCTTTTTTCGTATTAAAATGCGTCTTTGTCGCACGGTACGCACTCGGACAAGAAAAAAAAAACCTTTTTTTGGGGGAGAATTAATAAAAATTTACCGTGAGTAGATACTTGAAACAGGTCGTTTTATACGGTATAATAATAATGATAATACCGAAATACACCTACGATTAATATACACTTTCCCATAGTAATATTATATATTATGCATAATATTGCATACAACACAATTGAACAATTATTATTACCTGTGCGTTTAAAGAGCTTATAACCCGAGAACGCGTATAACTATAACGGAACGGCGGTTTTTTCATTATTATTATATTTTCTCGCCAATAAAGAGACCCTCGGGGCAGCAAAAACTCGCTATAATGTACCTATATTATATGCAAGTGCTATGTTTTAACCCGCAGGTGATTTTTTTTTTATTATTTTTTTTTTTTTAGTCGTTATATTAACACTTTCTTCATTCTTTATAATAATAATAATAGCACAATCAACGGGTCTTTTTCCATACATAAATATTATAAATATATGGAATTTGAGCTTCATCTTTTCTCGTCGGGTCGAGTACAGGTCACTCATCCGAAATTACGATATATAATACATAATGTATATGATATATTGGTAATCTGGCATTACTGAATCTTCGGGTAAAATTATAGGTAATTAAATTGATTTTTTTTTTGCCGACACCGTTTAATTAATACTATTATTTTTTTCTGATTTTCATTTGTATTATTTTCTGTTATTAAATAATAAATAAATAAACGATTCACGTCATAAAATAATGCGAGTGTAGCGGTTACAGTGCGATTGTCCCGTATTTCAACTTTGTGTCCCGTTATTCTAACGAAAATGACGAGATGTGCAAATAAAGTAATAAAGTAAAACCAAAATTGGTATCGTTACAGGATACTCCTTAAAATATGTTGTGAAAAATCTAAGTATTCGAAAATATCGGCTATAACTACACTTAAAAATTCCAAAAATCAGAATAATTTAAATATATGCAAAATTTAACCAAAAAAAAAAAAAAAAATGGAACGGGCACGCGTAGTGAGTCATCTTTTATATAATAAGCAACGACCTCATTTTAATAAACTATTTTTATAATAAGTTTAACTATGTTTTATTAAAAGATAATAAATATTGTTCGATGCAGTTAGTACAGCACAAAAGTATTTAGTAGGAACCTACGCAAAAACAGCAGAACCGATCACCCGCCATCGTAAAAATAAAATTGTCTTTGTGTGTAAATATATTATTTGTATTTAAAAACCATTGTGTATAATTTATAGTTAAGTTTACTTATTATACATAATTCTTACTTTATTATACAACACGTTTAATTCGTGTTTTTTACGTGTCCCGTATTTGTATTAAATTTTCGAATGTCTACCCTTAGTGTAACATCACATATACATATATATATATATAGAGAGAGAGAGAGAAAAAGAAGTTCACTTGTACGACTTAAAAAATACTTGCGATTTTGACGACAACCGCAATTAGGGTAATAATAATAATATGGCGTCTAACGACCATCAGCCAACTGTAATACACTTTACCCCACAGTTTCGCGCCGCCGCCACCGACATCCATCCGTCTGTATTAACAAATTACCAACTGTCAAGCGCCGGGCCACTCGTATATTTGATCGCCAAAACATTATTTAACAGCCTTATCAGAACTGGCACGCGGTTAAACAAGCTCACGGTCAGGGGATAGCTGGTGGTAATGGTGTAGTAGTGAATAATATATAAAATTATATATAGCCGGCGTTTAATGTCCGGGAAGAATATATCGAGTCGAATAAAAATGCGCCGTTTACTTAAAAAAAAAAAATAAAAATAATAATAATAATAATAACCAAAAAAATCGTAACAAAACACGAGGCTTGCGTTACGCACGTGTAAAGCAAACTGACTTTAAAGCATAGAAAAAAAATTCGGTCTCTTACAATATACGTAAGTCGAACACGATACCTGTACAATGCAGGCACACCGACGTTTCTTGAAAGCCCTTTTCAGTTGTCCTAAGTCATCCACTCTGGTTTTAATACGCATTTGTTATTTTGGAAATATACAAAATATAAAATATATTAACGTCAGCAAATAGGTTTTCTCCAAATTTGGCGTTAACATAACCAGTTTAATTTGTTGTTGTTTTATGCATTATACCTGTTATTTATTTTTTTCGAATCTTATATTATAATTTTTTCATACGAGTAAACGTTTCCTTAATACACGCGATTAAAATTACTACTAATTTACAATATACCCGATTTAAATTTTTGTTATAGATTTCTCCCCCCCCCCACCATAAATATACCGTTCGTTTAGTAAATACTAAGATATACCTATTGTAATATTATATCCGGTAGTAATAAATATAATCAAATATATTACTCAAAGGGATAAATAAGGATTAAAAATATTTATGTTTTGATAAAAATTACTTCTTTGTATGATTTTTAGAAAATTTGAAGATAGCCATTTTATAGAGTTTATTGGTCTTCTGAAAATTTTGACGTATCATAAAATTTTATTTTCATTAAATTCGTGATTTTCAATCAATTGTTTGGAGTTTAAAAGAAGTGTGCAGACAACTATTAGTCATAATAATAATAATTAATTAGCGAATGTGATTTCAGCCTGCTACATACAGGTAGGTACTTTTCTCTGAAATTTAAACAAATTATTAAAAATCACGAATTTAATGGGAAAATTACGGAGAAACCCATACTGAATCCGGCCGTTAATTGACTTTGGAAAGATAATAAACATATTTTATTTACATTATTTATTTGCATAAGTTTATTATGATTTTTAAGACGCGATACTACATGACCGCAACGAATAAAATCAGGTTCACCAATTTTGCCCAGGACGGTAAACACTGTCGACGTGAGACGTTATTTCTGGGAAATGTTTACACCGGAAGGCGGCGTGTTCGAAATGCCATACAGTAAAAAACCATTTCCGATTCTCCGCTCTCCAGCGATTATAAACGGGGCCTCAAGGCGGTATAAACGTCGCGGTGTAATCCGTTGGTGACGGGAGACGTGGAAGCGGCTTTAGCCGGGCGTATTTTATTACGCTCGCAGCCGGTGATAACCGATAGAATTAATTTTCGTTATCAGTATCGACGACGACGTCGTTCATGCGCTATACTTTGACGGCGGGTACGTCGATAGCGTCCAAATATCAGGCTGTTGCCGTGCGTGTCGGGCGAACCAAGCAAAGTGGCCCAGTATATCCGGCGAAAGGTCAAAAGGAAGCCGAAGGAAGGTAAACGGTTAAACCCAATAAACGTATAGAAACACATCTGTCGCTGATCGATGAAATGTCTTCGGAGTTTAAACGGCGGAAGCGACGATGGAAAAACCGAAACCGGTGGTGACGGACAGCTTCCGGGAAAAATGCCCGGACACCTTTACGGTTTTGCTCAATTATTAAAAAAACTACAAAGAAAATTAAAAACGAAATACTTACTCACGAACAAGATTAAAAATTCAATTAAAAAAGGTATATTTTCGTTTTTCTTATTAGAGCAATATTTTTTGTAGAAAACATGAGGCATACAAATTTAAAATAATGAAATCGTTGCGTTTTAATTAGAAAAAAATCGTATGTTTTGTCTTTTTTGGCGTTTCCCAGTTATTATAGGAAATACTTTGAAAATCAAAAAATGACCTCCCAAATGCACCGAATAGATAAAATTACTTATAAGAACAAATATTACACTATATTAATACGTTTGATAATTTGGAACCAGTTTTCCGGTAGAAAAATTGCTCGCAGATGCAAACAAAAAATGAAACAACACACATCGTAATAAAACCAGTAGATCTCTAGCTACGCGTCCCCGAATCTAAAAGAAGAAATTTCAATAAGTCGTCGAAGCTAAAATCTCGTGTTAAAATCCGTCGACAACAAAAGAAAAATACGCTGCATGGGTAAAAACTTTTATATTAAATTATCGCGAGCGCGCCCGTATTCCGTTCTTTTCTAATAACTTATTATCCCATAATACTTATTAGCAATAAGTATGGGATTTTTCATTTCTTTTTTTCTTTTCTGTCAAACATATTATGGACGTAGTACGTATACGTGTACGTACACACAGTATACGAGCGGAAACGAAAAAAAAAATAACTCGTAACGTTAGGAACACGAACCGAACGGGAAAAACACGGCGGCGGAGAAAATAACACGAAAAAACGAAATTGCGTATTGCCGACCGGCGTCGCGACAAAACTTCGGAGCGCGACATCTGCTGCTACCGCCGCTGTTGGATGTGCGTGCATAATATTATACACGTTAGCAATGGCAACGACGAGTGGTGGTGGTGGTGGTGGTAGTTTTGTGGACCCCCGTCTACGTTATTACCAGCGAAAAATGCAATAATTTCGGATAATCGAAAATATCCCGACGATCCGTTTGGCGTAAATAATATATTTTGCGTACGAGGTCGGGATTTTGTTATAATATCGCATTATAGCACTCATGTGTATTATTGTTATTATTATTTTTTTTTCTCCATAAAACTACGAGCTCGAAAAATTACTGCAGAGTAAGCTCGGAATTTGCTTCCGTACTATAGCTATGTATTTTTCGATACGGAAAAATCCGGAACGTTTTTGTAATATTGTATTTTATGTTTCACATAATATTTCTGTTTTCGAATATTTGGCGATTTTTCGGTAGTGATTATTGTTTTCGTATTTTTACCCAGTTGTTCCGTTCAAAATCGTTTGTGTTTTACACGACACCGAACAGTTAAACAAACGTGTTTTGCGATTGTTGCGTATGTATGGCCCACCGCATCATTTTAATTTTTGAAATCCAAAAGAAACGAGAACATAAACTATATTGGTTTTACTATAAACGGTGTGTTTTTTTTCTTTCTACGTCTATAATCCACTTTTCTACCAGATATCTTGCTCCGATCAATCCGATTTATGGAAACATTCTTGTAGCATTTTCGCTCTAGTTAATGCACCGAAAAAGTAAGTTTTGATTTTCTTGTAGTTTTTTTTTCAATAAATTAGAAAATCAGTCAGTTTTTTTGATTTCTGGGATATTTTAACCAGTGAAAAATACAACTTATAACACACCACTCGCTTTACTCGTTTTTTATCAATGGTTTATCGTCGTTACGTACACAGTACACTGTACATGTATAAATGTAATCACTATAAATTATGTAATCATCCCTTCTAAATTTCCTCCTAACACATAGTATTGGTCTTTTTTTCGACAAAATTTTAAATACATAATATTATATACATCATGTGTTGATCATTTTAATAGTCAACACTTTTTTTTATACAGTCCTGCATTATGACCCAATATATAAAATTTGACACGACGTTCGTATCGTAGCTCGTAAATATAAGTTGTTCTTAACAGTCAAAAAAAATTAAAAAAAAAAAAAAAACAATAGATACCGAAAACATTTATATAAATATAAATATAAATGTTTAGGTCAGTAAAAATGCTTCGATTTAAACGCATCTTAATAGATGCGAATTCTTTGCCCAGTAGTAATTAATTTGAAATAACTTTCTAGATGTCCAATAGTTTTTCTAAAAAAATAATGAAATTGAGGATAAATGACGGTACATTATTGTATGGTTTTTTTCCTGTAGGTTTTTTTTAAGTGCAAAGGAAAGTATACGACTACATACTATTATAACCTTGCTAGTTTACTGAGATTTGCTCAGAATCGTTTTTGATTTTAGTGATTTATGGTTACTTTCAGTTCAGTATACAAACTCATAACAATAATATTTACTCTATAACCTATATACCTTCCAAATTTTCCACCTGCAATAGTAGCCTATATCGTACATAGTATATCAACTTTTTTTTATTTACACGTGTTTAAAGTTAAAATTTAATAGAAACTTGACAAATTGTAAATTATTTTATCGTATAAAATTAATATAATTTTCAATTGAAATTTAACGAAATGTATGTAACCAAGTCATTGAATTTTCAGAATTAAAACCAAAATAAATTTACATTTTACATTGAATATCCATCATCCCAAACTTTCCACCTACAACAGTGGCCTGCCAAATAGCTCTTTTTTACGCAACGGTGTAATTTTTTTTACCGTTCGTAACATCGGGGTTTAATGGTCTGCTTAGAACGTATATTACTGTAGTAAACATAATATATGTCATCATATGGCCTTATAACTCTGTAAGAGTTTTATAGCGTTTTCCATCTGACTACACTTGTGTACATTTTTCGTCTATTATCATCTGTCATTACCTATGAAGTAGACAACGTAAATTTCAAATAACTGTATTGTACAATCTTATCTACACGGCACGCGAATGTAAAAAAAAAACAGAGTCAATTTGTACCATGTGACAGTGTAAATTATATTTGATAAGTATTTTTTTGTGTGACATAAGTCTATGATATGAACTCAGTAAGTACTTTAATTTGATAATTGTAATAAAATGTACGTTTATTACAATAATCCTATTAATCGAAAATTGTATTAATAAGATCACATTTGCCATTTCTTTTATTTACATATTTTTCTATTTCACTAGGATTTTAGTTCATTATCGAACATGAGTCCTCATATTGTACTATTTTTAACACTTTGTTTTTGAAATTCCTTAGATTTTACTTAATTCGGACCATCAAAGAACATACTTCACTCCTATAGATTAATGTAAATCTTACTGTTGCATGTGTACAGCCGTTAACACTACGGTTTGGTAATAAACAAAATTGTTAAATGACCAAGACGGTAATGGCATTAGCAAAACCAAGACTTAAATTGAGTCTGCAAGACTAGGAGTAAAACAATTAATGAATATAATATATAATATTATGCAGAATTTAACATGTATTTAGGTACCTAAATATATTATCTGTAACATTGTGTTTATCATTCTTAATTAAAGTTAAAATCCCGTCTTATTATTACCATTATTTATTTAAATATGAGTACTAAATATACATTCGTATTGACCAATATTAAAAAAAGAGCGGTTTTGGATTTCTCATAGGTACTTTTGTTCTTCTAAATAAAAACGTCGGTTTTAAATATCTACATGATTATCGGCAAAATATGCGAAATAGATAATAGGTACAAAGATAAATAATAATAATAATAATACATCATCGTATGCGTAGTTATAATACTTATGTATATAATACTATTACTGTACAATTGAACAAGACCAACTCCGTATATTTACTGGTGAATATATCGTTATACTTTAAGAAAACCCTATCTTGATGATATTTTACGCTTCCGTAGTGGCTCGGAACAAATGCGCAATATAATAATATTATTCTGTAATACGAGTAAATATATTGTTATCTATGTACACCAAAATCCGTGAAGAGGTTTGTTATTAATTGCACATTTTGTGTGTATAATGGGATAACTAGGACAACGGTTTCGTAGAAAATGCATCATTTTATTGTACCTAGGTATAGAAATTTCAGACATCAGTATCATAAATATTCGTTTCGTATAAGTATTATAATTACCCATGCAATTTATTCCGAATAAATCAAAGTTATTTATTTTGCTTTGTATTACTTTGCTTATTATTCCCACTGTATCGAGTTAAATTACAACAATTATTCATGTTATTTATCGTGACGATAAAAGGCCGGTCATACTATGCACCGTAGTGGTTAAACCACGATCCTGAAATTAGCCCCAACAAATTGTCTGATCGACTTCAAACCTATGCCAATATTTTGCAAATTAATTGCAAATAATTTCAAATTGTTTTTATAATTTGCAAATCGTACACGTTGGTGCACAAGCATTATTTTCTGTTTGATAATAAGAAAAGTACAATAATAAAATAATAAGATTATTAAATTGCTAACAATTAACTAAAATTTTATCAATATAATCTAATATTTTTATAAATATTTAAAATAAAGGATAAACACTGCTCAATAAAAGGATGTAAGACTACAACAGGACAATGATTTAAAATTCACAAGTTTTGTTAAATTTTAGATTCTGAGTGGAGTGAAGAAGCTTAGGGTTTTACAATGATGTTTATTTATAATTTTTTTTTTCCATGGACAACTTTCCTACCAGAAATCTTATTCCAATTTTTAAGAATTGCACTTCATCTGAAAGGTAATCGGACTAAAGAGATACTTTAAGGAGGTCATTTTTTTTATTTTCTCAGGAGTTTTCTCAACAAATGAGAAAAACGAGAAAATGTATAAAATGTATTAATAAAATATTACGGTCTTTTTTTTTTTCTATGGACAACTTTTCTACCAGCAATTCGCTCCGATTTACAATAATAGCATTTTTTTCATCGTTCCCTTAATAATTATTTTGATTGGGACTAGGGAGACGTACCGTGAATTGGAAAATTCTGGCTATGCATTTATTTAGTAATATTCCTGTTATAGCTGACTCGTAGATTAGGTACAGTATTATGTTCTCTAATACCGACGCTTTTATGTTAATGGCTAATTGCTACTCAAGAGGAGCAATGTTTTTAATTTTCGCATGAGTTTTTCTTTTAAATGAGAAAAATGTGGTAAAATCCAGAAAAAACGAGAGAATAGATAGAATATTAAAACGCTTGGAATCTAAAATACACCTGATAAGGACACCCAATTCCTTAACAATATCTTTGCGTGATTGATTTAAATTATTTAACGTATTATCAAAAAAATAACATGTATATAATATAATATATATTATAGATTGTTTAAATTATCTTAAAAGTTGTATCGCATCAAAAAGACATTCATTTTTTTTTTACACATTTTATTATCATCCGCAAACAGATGGCATTTTGAATTTTGTATGATTTTATATCATTAATAGAGATAGAAAAAAGTAACGGTGATATGTAGTAACCTAGTGTAACACCAGATAATACATTTATTTGATCAGAAGTATAATTTTCATAATTTTCATTTTACTGCTTGAACTCGTTTGGTTGAACAAGATACGAACCATGAAAATAACGGATCGTTGAAACCATATGATTATAGTTTAGATAACAAAAGTGAATGATTAACTCTCTAACGCTCTTCCAAAGTCCATATAGGCATATAGCGAGATACAATAATTTTTAATTTTTGATGTTTAATATACTCATATCTCATTTGAAAATAAAAATATCGAAAAATAATCAATGCCAGGGCATATATAATTTTCTTACTTTTAAGTTTGGTGGCAAATTAATTTGCTTTAATATCAAAACTAACGGCACAAAATGTGTTCTACTAAACGCAAATTCGCTATATCTCGCATTTGTAAGACGGAGACAGTAGATGTCTGTTTGGCGTCCTCTCAATTTGTTACAAAACATGAACAACAAATATTAGTAAACATTTATATTTATAGTTATATTTTAGTAATAATTTATATTAGTAAAATTATTTTATGTGTTTACATTTACTAATATTTTTTTTTATTAATATTAGTAAATGTAAACACATAAAATAATTTTTTATTGTCGATTAGAAATAGAAACAAAATAATTTTAACAATCAATCTAAAACGTATTCAGAGAGTCCCACGGAGATTCGACCAATTCAATAACTTTTGTTTTGTTCGATATTTTTAATTTTGATTTTTGTTTGCAATAATATTACTAAACCGTTGCCTTTTGTATTTCATTATACCGTTCCAAACGTTCTTAGTGCCTATATGACATTATGTAGACATTACAACACAATCGTGTTTGAATAATACCTTGATCTTTTGCTTCTGATATTCATAATAATAATTATATACTAATAAATGTAATATACGAGTATAAGTAGGTATAACATAAATATTTATTATTGATTATTAATAAATACCCTTATAAATGTAAATATAAAAATAATCGTGAATATGATAGTACACCTAACTATTATACGAAGATTGATAATAACATTTTTCAAAAAAATGTCATTATTTTATAGTTTTATCATTGTTTTATCTTTCATATATTAGTTTTTATTCTGTTTCAGCTTTGGCAGCTGGTGCAATCGTTGTCACAGTTAAAGACTTGAGGTATGTGAATGGTTATTATAATTTTACAGTTTCGAGATGGAAACCGGCCAGTGATTTAAGCCAGTTCCGGATTAAGCTCAATTACCTATAGCTCTCGATGTACCATTTCTAATAGCCCATCACAACGTCTTCTAAGTGATATATATCATAGTCAACACCCGGAACTTTAGCTGTAATATTGTATTATAATTTATCTAAATTTTATGATACACAAATTGCATTAATTAAAATATTTGATAAATTATATGAATGGTTTACGTATGGAATTTGGTTTTCCGTGTAATTTTATAATTTATAATTAAGCAAAACCAGGAAAAATGTAGAAAGAATATGGTTTCATTATTTTCAATTTTATTGTACTTTGGTTAAAATTACTCGTAGAGACTTTTAATTCTCACAGAAAACGTATAATGGCCTTTTTTAGACGCGGTCAAATTTTTCAAAATATTTCGAGCTATTTTCAGTTATTTTACATTTTCTAGTTTACGTAGTTTTTCTTTGATGAGTACTATGTGGATAAAATGGGGGTCGTCAAAAATAAAAAAATGTTTTGGTGAAATTAATTTTTTATTCGAACTTTTTAATTTTTCAAAAATTGAGTTTAAAAATCAATTTATTAAAAATTATTCAAAACGATCGTTATTGACGGGAGCCGAATGGGTCTTATCCGGTGTCCCATTTAGTGGGTTACAAGCGGCAACAGTGGTAGTAAGTTACCACCACGGTCTAAGGTTACCATTGTGACTGAAATTACGCCTTATTATGCATCTTGATTGATAACGTTATTAACATGTTCTTATCAGTATGGTTATCTTAGTATGACTGATGTTTGGTAAGACACATTTAAATTCGAGCCAACTGATCTTTTTAAACTAGTCAAATTTAAAAAAAAATCAAAAGTCCTAAAATAATGAAAAAAAAAGAAAAGCTATTTTTTTCATTCAGACAACACTATAGAGTTAGGAAAAACTGCGTATGAAAAATAATGACAGCCTCCATTGTTTGACCAAACATAAATACTTGACGTTTTAATTCGAGGTTTATTGTAATTTGTACTTTTAGTAAAAACACAATTTAGAGTGTAAAATATAAATATTGAATTTTTTTTTTTAATCGTTTTTATATCAAATTGTAGACATTAACGGAATTTCAAACCATATACAACGGACTATCGTATTTCGTTAGTTTATCGTTGCTTAAATTGAATAAATTATAATTTGTTAAAGCAAAAACCTTAGGGCTTAGATCATATTGCATCTCAGTATCCAACGATTGGATTTATCGGAATGTAACACTAATCAATGTATTTCATTTGTCTTAAAGTTGAAAAACGGTTTTTTCCCAAAATATGGAGACGTCTGACGTCTGGTTGTTGCCGCCAGATTTTAGATTTAAACAAAATATGGTTTTGATTGTTAACTTTTTAAATTTATAGGTAGGTATATATTTGTCTATATTGAAAAATGGGATTGTTGAGATGGTTCTAACTTTTAAGATGTTTTATAATGTATTGAATTCATAACTTTCCGTGTACAGTTTATGTCATTCGTATTAATTTACATTGCGCATTATTGTATTTTTATTGATATGAAATATTCAGTTGTCGTGTTTTTGTTTTTGTTTTTTTTTTTTTTCGGACGTTTCCACGACAATAATAACAAAAACAATAAAACAACTGTACGGCAGTCCGCGGTACTCGATCCCGAAATTGTAATATCAAGACTATAATGACCGGTTTCATGACTTTTTTTTTATTAACGAGGTTAACGGTTTTATATAGATTTAAAATCGTTACCTATAGATACGTTCACATCGTTTATATCGCGTGTCGCAATAATATTATTATTGTAATGTATTTTTAACGATCGTGTTGGGTTGTTTTTTTTTTTTTATCACGGTTTGTTCCTGCGAGAAAATATCGTTGTTTAGCATTCTATAATATAATGCGGGTTGACTTTTTTTTTAAAAAACAAGATCCGGCGATTGCCGACGAAGATTTCGTACGAAATCGATTTTTCGTCACTTATTATAGAATCGCGTTTAATCGTCTCCTTTAGTTGTAAAGAAACGTGTACGAAATTTCACATTTATTCCGTACGCGCCATAAACACAATAGGTAATATATAAAGACTTTAGATTTTCGAAAAACATTCCGCCCCCTCCCATCCTCCCTATTTACTATCTGTATACTATACATTTTAATCTGTATTTTACTCGGCGTTTTATAATTAAAAAAACACACGGATGTGTACGTTACCGAATATTTTCCACCTTCTCTTAGGCTTTCGTCAATAATCTTTTGCGAATCAAACTTACTGTAATTGAAAGTCAAGTTTGTATTTTTCATATTTTTACCGTAATTGCATATTCAAACGAAAATTACGCTTCACTTAAAACATCGTCGGTCAACGCGAAAACAAAAAATTGTTTACCGAATATCGTATACCGCAGACAGCAGGTGTTTTTTTTTTTTTTTACTAGGACTTGGATTTGAAATCATTTTATAACACGCATTTACCAACATTCCGATTTGAGTATATTTAACCAGATATTACAGATTAAACAGATAATAAAACCTGGGTAGGTTAAGGTATATTGACCCCACTAAATATATATAAATATTTTTTTTTTCACCAAATCCCGGTCGAATTACGACATAAAAGACCGCAAGTATAATAATATGACGTGTACAATATAGATTGGATTTAAGGAATGAACGTTTTTTGAAAATAATTAATAAATAGTTTAATCGATCCATATACCCATGTATATATAGATAGGCAATTCAACCTTCCCTACTCCTCCGGTCTAAACTTCAAACCGTTATAACTCATAAACGGTAAATCTGATATTGGCGTAGTGCATACCGACATTTCTAGGAAATATTCTCTACTCAAATCTGTGTTCAAAAGGGGGGGGGGGAAAGGGAATTCCTATTTGAAAATCAAAAGTATACACTAATCCACGGTACACAGAGCAGGGGTAAAAAATATTAAAAACGGTTTTAAAATAAAACTTAGACGGTTCCATGATGATCGGAAAAAACAGAAATCGAATTCGCTTAAAACCCTCTGGGATAATAGCTGGCTCATGATAAAAAAAAAAAAAAAAAAAAAATCACGCTGTACAGGCGTATAAATGACGGTGAAATATACAAGTACAATATAATGCGACGGGCAATCCTCAGGAAAAACAAAAAACAAATTAGTTACGCACACCTGTCACGGTGTACCCGCGGCCGGTGTCGCGACGTTGAAAACGCAAATACAGAAACCGGATCGATGTGCCCGCCTTTTAAAAATCGCCGCGCGAATAGCGCCGATACGACAGGGGGAAAGTCACGACGCGGCACGCACACAAAACGAATTCGTTTCGCCGTCGAACGCGTTCGCGGTGCACGCGATCACGCGGCGGTGTTACGAGCGCGTGCGTAAACGCCAATCGCGCAGACGGACACGGCGGACACGGCGTACGCGCACACGTCGTTACAACCAACGGTAACGCCGTGTCCGGGCTGAACGGGATTTAGCGGGCGGGCGGGCGAGCGAGCGACCGACGGGATTGGTTTGCACGAGTTGCGCCGGCCGTTAAAATCGCCCGCGTCCAAAAACAAATAGTTCTGTTTCGGCGCGAGCGATAACGTTGTTATCGCCCGCTCGCCCGTGTTAAAAACCATCCACCAGTTAGGGGACACATCCCAATTCTAAAAACAATGTTTGATTACTAACGCGTTCAGCTGGGACACGCCGTAAACGCGCGGCAATGTGCGGCGCAGACAGACGGCACGGCGTCGTTGCCATCGGCGAACGTTCTCGTTACGACAGCGACAGCGGCACAGCGGCACGTGACGCGGACGGACGGACGGCCGTGCAAAAAAACAACACGGTGTCGCGCGCCGGACGCGTCGGCGGGCGAGAACCGGTGCGCGTGTGACGCGCGCGCGCGCGGTTTGGTTGGCACCGCCGGGCCGCCAACGAACGGTGAAAAGTGTCGCGGGGTGCATATACGCGGGATTTTGCTTTGTTCCGCGGCGCGGTCGCGCGTAAGAAACCCGCAGAATACGTCCTGCAGTAATCGATCTATGTTTATTATAGCGATAACATTTTATAAAACGGACGAACGACAAAAATCATTTTATGTATTTGAGTACAGCGAAAATGTGTTGTTTTTTTTTTTTTCCATAAAATAATTATCCGATTTTTTACACAGCACTCTAAATTATGTGGATTTTTTGTCCTACTAATACCATTAACAAGGGTGTCTTATAAATCATTTTCGATTAGAAAAAAAATTCTGAATTTTAGATTCCATTTTAATTAAAAAGCACTTAAGTGGGAAAAAAAGGAAAACGTAGAATTTCACGATTTCGTTATTTTATAAAAATACGGACGACGTTTTATACCTGAAAAAAATGATTTAATTGAAAAATCACAAGACACCTGTTTTGTTGCCTTTTAGATTCAATTTCTTACGGTGTCATCGCCAAAACTTTTGAGCTTTTAAGAAATTTTAATTTTTGGGAGTTTGTTTACTGTAACGCGGTTATAAATACACGTAGCGACTTGAAACTCAGTAATAATAGTTATATTAGACTTACCTAGACGTGGTACAATTTCCAAAATGATCGGACGTCCTCCTCTTCTTTTTTTTCTTTTTTTCTTTTCTTTTTATTTTATGTATATTTTAAACCAAAATTAAACGATAATCGTTCTATTTTCACATTGTATCCAATTTTATATTATGGGTGTAGCGATAATTTTTACTAAGATATTTATTTTTTTTTTTTTTACACTGTGTACTCGGCGACGAAAATGATTATGGCGTAGTAGTGTAAGTGTAGCGTACGACGATTGAAGCGAGCGAGTGGGACGATTGGAAACGAACCGAAAACCGCGGTCGAATAAAGTGAACTGTCGGCCGCTGTCAGAGTTTCGCCGTACGGCGACCGAGAAAAAAACATCGGCCTGCCGAGTGTCGTCTTCTTCCGCGAACCGGTCGCGAAAAATGGCGAGTGGTGGAGCGGTGCGTGTTTTTCGGCCAATCGGGCAAGCCCCGCGAACAAAAGAAACTCGCCGCGGCGAAAGTTGGCGAATTTCGGCACCGGCCGGGGAACCGAGAGCGCCGGCAAGGGATTGGTCACACTGGCGTGATTGTCGGCGACGCGGGGAACGCTTTCCCGTCGGCCGACCGCCCGTGAGTGCGTTTTCGAGCGGCCGCTCCGACAATAACGCGTTCGCGATTTCGTTTTCGGTCGCGTCCGCGTGTTATTATTTTTACTCCTCCCGTTATTTCCACAGTTAATTCGCGTAAATTCGTTAAAGTGTCGCGGCGACGATCGTCCGTCAAGAAATCGAGCGCAAACAGCAACCGGCGGCGCGGGCGCCAGTGTTACCGGTGAGTACCCGTACCAGTTTTCAGACGCGAAACAACGTCCGGGGGGATCAGGTGTACGTGAAGTACGGCCGCGGCGCCATTTCGATTCGTACTTGGTAGCGGGTAAAATGTCGTGTTTATTTGGTAATGGTTTCACGGTGGTTTTTCGGCGCATCGCACGCGTCGTGCACTTTCGCAATACCGGACATTTCGATGTCATCTTCGACATTCCCCCGTAACGCGCCGCATTATTCCAATGCCTTCGTGTTCCGTTCACTTTACTGTCCAGGTTTCGCGCCCGTGTGAGAGCCGTACTCCCGCGCGTGTGCCTTCAAAAGATTTTTCTCCAATTGTAAAACTGATGTTCGACATCGAAGTGAGTAGAGAGAGGTTTCTCGCTGTTTAAAGCTATTTTGGCTTGAACGGTTTTACTATATTTCGCTGTTATTTCGTTGCTCGGTGCGGTTTCTCGGAAAAACAACAGCGGGTAAACCCGCCGTAGGCCTCCACTAGATGGCCGACGTTTTCCGAGAAGTAGGCGCCCGGGTGATATTTTCGGACACCGTTGATTCGCGATTATTCAACTGGATGTTCGGTCCGAAAACGACACGACGACCAGAAATACGTATCGCGGAATGGCACGCGCGAGAACATCACGCCGCGGGTGGCGGAGTGGAGGGAATGTGTCCAGGAAAACCGCGACGCCGTGGTGACGAATTCACGCGACGTCCGCCCGTCCGCGCCGCCGTCGGGCCGGCGCGCGCCGGAGCCTTTTCCGGGAAATCTATTTTCGACACCCGGCCGGTTATCCGCGTCAAACGTAACCGTCATCGGTAGTTGCAGGCGCGTCGCCCGGACACGCAACGGGAAACCGGGCGCCTACGGTCGTGAACGAATAGCTTTAAAGAAAACGCGCGTCGCCTATTCGCCCGCGTGATTATTTCGGCCGCGATATGATACGACGTATCGTATGTTATTATGTTGTTGACGGAGGACCGACTACTACAACAGTGTACTGAACTCCGGTCAGAATCGTTTTATCGTCGGCAACGGTCAATAGACGCGAACGGACTACGAAATTACCTGTACGTTGTCCCGAGACGTTTTTATTATTTTTTTTTTTTTTTTTGTCGTGCAATTTAAATTCTGACTGTAGAGACAAAGAAGCCTATGGTTTTACAAAGATGTTTTTATGTGCGGCGACTTTTCCGAAAGGAAATCGACTTGGGTAGACACTTTTTCGATTTTCTCGGGAGTTTTCTCGTCAAACGTGAAACGATTAACCGTCGCTAAAGAAAAACTGTTCTGAACAGAGTTTCACTAATAAGTAACAGTGTTGCTCTTGGTCAACAATCCATGTGTCCACATTATGGCGAAATAATTTCATGTGCATTATATATTTTCTTTAATAATAGGTATTTGTTTTCACGTTTTTTTTTTTCCGGATTTTACCACATTTTTCCCATTTATAGGAAAAACTCGTGCGAAAATTAAAAACATTGCTCATCTAGAGTAGCTCCCCGGTCGGATTTCCTTTTAGAAAAAGTGTTACACTTGAATATCGGAGCAAACGTGCTGATAGAAAAGCTGTTCACGGGGGAAAAAAAAAAAGGCCGTCCATATTTCGTTTTGATATAGAGGACTGTGTACATTATGTTCAACCGATTGTCGGCACAGAATCGTTTTCCGTCAACAACGATTTGTTGTAAGATATTAATAAACCGACTCTATTTGACCATTCGCCCTACCTTCCCATCTGCAAAACTGACGCACCCGTCCGTGACATGCACGCCTATGATAAATATGCCTAATTATCTTATAAATAGTATATTAAATTGTCGTTACCAAGGCAGTGAAATGTTAAGATAAATACATTTCTTTACGCGCGTGAAAAAAAAAAAAAATGGTAAAAAATGCAGAAAATTAAGTCGGGACTGGGAATCGAACCCCGGCCGCGCTGCTGACACACTCCGTATCCGCCTTACACGTGTTGGCCGCCTCGATTCCCCCGACATACCGAATCCGACGATTTTTGACGGTATCTAAGTGAATAAAACATACAATAGCATTTGAAATAAAAACCGCGATAACGGTAAACAATTGATAGATATCAGATTATTGCGTTGAGTTTTAATAACGCAAACGACGAATGAACACTTTTGTTATCGGAAACGTGTGTTCAACAACGCGGACGCATGCAATTGTTGCAGTTTTCGTCTTACGGACACACAATACCGTAAAAACCGCGGTTACGCAGACTGTGCGTCTACACAGGACTCGTTTTTCAACGTCATTTCCAACGTTTTTTCGCCGCATTTAATTCACAGTCGTAATTGTGTAACAATGGTTAACCGGTGTTGAACTCTCGAACGGGACTCCGGGGAAGGGCCGGCGGCCTCGTTCGGAAACCCGCCGGACCCATCAGCGCCGGTCGGCAACACTTGGGGATCCCTAGTCGGCGCGTAATTGATTCGGCGGGTTTTCGGAAACGAAAAGTACGGAACGTCGCGGTTTTGCCGCCATGGTATGTCGTTGTTGTTACCGGAACTGAAACGACCGAGTACAAACGTTTGACAACCGTACTCCGTGCCACGAGATAGCGCGGCTGTGCGGCGACCAACGTGTGTTCATTCCCGCGCATCCCTACTGCACACAATAGGCGGACGCCGTATGGTGGGGGAAATTTGGCCTCGGGACGTCGGGAGTTGGATGCCCGTGGCGGTCGCACTCTCTCGTGGCGGCGCGCCACCGGAGTAAATATCCGCGGACGGACTTCCGTCACCGGGAACCGTCGACCAGAGTTCGTATCGTCAAAGGCTTGTTCCTGACAATTACAGTTATAGACGTCCAACCATGACGGGGTTCGAACGACGGTGACGCCGTGTTATCGATAACGATTCGAAAATCTCCCGATCGGCGCGTCGACGTTGATAACCTCTTCGCCCCCTCGCTGTAATCAACGTATTGTTGTTTTCTTTGTACGTCTCGCGCGTTATACTGTATACAGGGTGATTCTCTAGGCGTATTTATCTCATTTTTTTTTTTCGATACATTTCGCATAGTATTTTATTTTAATTCCGATTTTTGAAATGTTTAGGTGTAGTTCAAGCCGATACGGTCGAACACTCAGATTTTCGATTGGACATTTAAACGGTACTCTGTGGCGACTTTCAAATGAGAACCTGTATAATAAAAATTCCATAAATATACGGAGTATTTCTTTAAATAAATTTAGGTGTCAAAATTTTTGATTTTCGTCAACACTGCGGACGAGATATTTCGGTTTTAGGTTTAGGTAGAAACCCGGAGTAGCGTGGTTGAGCACCAACCAATTGGTTCTCCACTACTCTCCCCCTACCGAAACTCAAGAGCGAATTAACTCGTCAACGGGTCGAGGGAAATCGGAAGCGTCTACACCGAAATGTATTGCAAGTAATAATACTCCGTTTGTTTATGGGATTTTTAATCTGCACCGGTGTAGTTGACCGTGGTCTCCGATAAGCGCGCACGCGAACGTACGTACGTTCGGCATTGGGTTTCGTATGTACGGATCAATGAAACGTCCACACGAACAACACCTAGTGGTTTGAGTCCGCGGCTCGCTCCCCTTCGTCAGTGCGTTCAGCGCAGCTATTGCGACGTACGCCTGCCGTACATACTACACCACACTACCCGCGGTGCGCGTAATCGGGAAACGGGAAAACCAAACGCACGGTGACGCATCGCGTCCCTATCAAAACAACATTTCCTCCGGTTTACCGCCTCGGAGGCGAACCGATCCGTAACCGCGCCAACGGTTCCGTGCGCGTGCGTAGACATGTCTCGACCATTCCGCACGCGGTGGCGAATGCGCGTTCGCGTCCGCGTGCGGTCTTTAACGGGGAGCGCTGCGGTCGACCGCTGTCGGCGCAGCGGTGTACACCATCTCCATTCTACGGCGGCGCGTGATGCCGTGTACCCGTCGGATCATGACCCATCGGCGATTAAACGGTATTGTGGAGGTGACGTTCTCGGGACATTGCGTTTTGTATTGGTGACGTCACAACCGATTACCATCGACGTAATATGAAACACGGCTGTAGAACGCGGTGTAAACGAATAATCTGAACCGTAATTTAACGTGATATTGCGGTACGTCCTTATATTATGAAGGCGCGGTGCGGCATGATGATTGCGACGTCACGAATTCGTTCCCCGCGCGGCAAAATTTCCGATCGGCCTAGTAGGCGTGTACGTCATCATTGACGCGCGGAGTTGTGCCGCTGCCGTGCGGACGCGTTATCGGCAGAGCCCCGCGGCGCCGGCATCGAGATATTTTCAGAGGGGTGAACCGCGAGTCGAGTTTTTCGTACCCCAGACTACCGAGTACTTGCACGTACTCCGTTGTACTTGCATGCGCTTCCAAGTGCTTCCGCGTATTCTTATGATGGTTGTACGCCTACTTCCGCTCGCGGTTTACCCCCTTATTTTCAGTATGACTTTCACTGTCTACTGATGCGGTAAAATCGGAAAACCATGCTGCGCAGTCACGCGGACGCGTATTTGCCGTGCGACAAAGTTGCTTTGTCTGGACGCGCCTTAATATAATGTTATGAGGGAACAGGCCTTTTCTGAGTACCCAGTTTCCGACGACACAATTAGACATTTTCACAAACATTTTTTTTTTTTCCAAAATTGTTTTAAATATTTCCTCGGACGTCCCATTTTTTTTTTTTTTCATTTTGTGACTGAGGAGGATGAGAGAAAGAGTATTTTATTAAAACGTTACAGTTTTTCGGGGAAGCATTTAAATAGTATTCTACGAAATATTTTTCCCGATAATTGAGAACAAATAAATGTATCCGATATCACAGACAAACGCAACTTGACGTCCCGGTTTAATATTTCAAATTTTCGTTCATCAACGTTTTCTACCAGAAATACCAAAGTCATTTCTTGATTTTCTTTGAAGTTTTTTTTTTTATATTTTTTTTTTTAATAATTGAGAAAACCAAAAACTGGAACGAAATCGATCTCTAATTATTTTTGGATCGGAGCAATATTTCTGGTAGAAATCGTCGTGTAAACGCGTAAAAAAAAAAAAATCAATGTAAACTGTAACGCCGCTGCGCGTCATACATATTCGCCGTTACAACTATAATTTTCTGCCGGGGGTTTTTCCCAATTATTTCGAAAAATCCTTGGAGAATCGAAAAAACGACCTCTCCAATGTACCCGATTAGACGGAATTTCACTTTCAGAAAAGACACTGTGCTCCGTACACCGGGGCAAGATTTCTGTTCAAAAAGCCGTTTGCAGACGGGGGTAGGGGGGGGGAAACGAATAAACCCGCACGTCGTGGTAAAACGCTGCGTTCCGAATCCGAAAGTATCGCGCGCAGAAACTGTAGACGCAATACCGTGCCGGTCGCGCGATATTATTCTCTGTGCGATTCAAACGTGTACACATACGCGGTTTTTTTTTTTTTTTTCGGACCGCGTCACCGCTGAAAACCACACATTATGTGAAATATCGCGGGATCAGCGCGATCGCATTTCGCGATAGTTCCGAGACGTTAGTACGCGTACGAAACGGGCGCGTTCTGCCAGAAACGGACCGCGTCGCCGTCGTCGTTTCGAGGACGGAGCCCGAGAACGGACCGGACGCGTGAACGGATTTAGAAAAGCGGATCGTTCCGGAAATCGCCGTCGCATATCATAACGGCCCGTAATTGAGTGTACCATTGAAATTATGACAATCTTTTGGCGGCCGTACACAGCCGATCTAATTTCGTCGTTCGACTGCGGCGCGCCTCTTCCTGCTGCCGCCCGCCCGTCGCCGCCCTCGCGTTTTCGCCACGTTTCGCTATTAAGAGTTTCCGGGGGGGTGGAGGGGGGGGGGAAACGAAAAAAATGTTTTAGAATTTTCCGTTAAGCGTGTACGCGTTTTATTGACGGTCGGATTTTCCCCGGAAACGCGATTGTCGTACTCAATCGGCGTCCGTCGCACCAATAGTTGTCCCGCCGGGCTTTGCGCGCGCATTGAACCAAACGTCTCTCCGCGTGTCCGCCGAATCGGTAGGCGGTGAACGTGCGCGGCCGTGCGTTTTCGGCGACACGGACACGTTATTGGTACACATCGGCACTGTGTAGCGTTTGCCGATTATCTGTGCAAACCGCGTGATGACTCGTTCTTTACCGGATCTTAATCGAGTTTCAAACCCACTTCGCGGTGTTGTACTCTATCGTAAACACCCGAACTGACGCATTTCGCACGATGTGTGAGCCACTGTGGCGGGCGCGAAAAAGTTGTAGTTGGGAGAGTGGCGGGAAAATCGAATGTACATCATCTGTACGGTAAACGGTTAATCGTCGCTGACAAAAATACGAGAGACTCCGCGGGATATATTCCCTTGGTTTTTTCCACGTAGATTTTCGGAATATTTTATTCGTCTCGTACGGTCAATAATACGGGCATTGCCACCGTCCATGAGTGTGCCGAAAATTAAAATATTAGTTTTTCAATATATCTTGATCAAACCAATGTTTAACATTATATGCTTTTATTTTATATTAACTTACTAGCAAATGTCAAGTAGTACGTGTAAAACTTGTAATCGATTTTCGAATTACTTACCATGGCCCGATCAAATTTAAATTTCAAATGTGGTCATATTTTTGATGAACTACACAGTATTAATAATCAGTTTTTCCATTTTCACTATCGTTTTTAAGGGTGAATTATTTTTACCTTGTGATGCAGAACAACAAATATTCGGTTTTAATTAAAAAAAAAAAAAAAAAATGTTCGTCATAAGAAAAAAAAAACCTGCACTATGCAATGTCGGTTTTAGTTTTTCGATATTATTACTATGAGAATAGTTATTCGGGTTTATTAGATTTTAGAACAATAATAACTTTTTTTTTTATTTGCGTTGTCGGAAAACTTAAACCAACGTTGCACAGTGCGAGTTCTTTCTTTTTTATGATGTAAATTAATTTTTTTAATTAGGTCTATAGCTCAAGTAGTTTTTTTAAAGTCGAATTGCGGGCAATGACACGCCCACTCAAAGCGGTTGAAGACGATTCATTTTTTCATATATTCATATATGAAAAAAAAAATGGTTGTTTTTAGGGCAATTTTTTTTTTTTTTTTTTTTTTTTTTTTGTAATCTTGCTTTGTACGAGATTATTTTAATAATAAAAAGGCAAATTGATCATGTACTTTAACTGAATCAAAAATTAACTAAATCAACTAAATAAAAATACAAAAAAATATTAACAACAAAACACAGACGATAAATTCAAATACATGTTTTCAAAATTGAAATTGGGTGAACGGTAAAGAGTGAAATTGTCTCCAGATTAATGGTCTAAAACGATCGTACCCTTTCTCCTTAAATGTGTTTAATTGGGCAGCATTTTCTTATCATTATTAGGTTGGTTGTCATTAAAAAGGTAAAAAAGCCAGATGACTTCGCACGTGGGTACAGTCATTGTTATAGGTGAGAAGTTGGGAAGGTTACAGTAGAGGGGGAATTGAATGTATATCTGTTAGTAACAATAAACCATTGCTAACGAAAAATCGATTCTTAGCAGAGTTTAGTTGATAGATAGTGTTGCTTTGTCAACAATATACGAGTATATGTCATATTATGGTAAAATGAGTAAGTAATTAATATCTCTGGTAGACAAGTTGTCTATAGAATAAAAAAAAAAAAAATGTTCACTCATTTAAATAAGTAAACATATTTTTTTGATGTTAACATCTTGGTAAAACCATAAGCTTCTTCGCTCCACTCAGAATCTAAAGTACATTTTCTAAACGTACAGAATCGGAGAAAATTTGCAAACCGCTTTCGACTCCCCTAACTACAACGAAAATTATATGGAAGTTCAAGTCTACGCTAATACGATGGAAATTATGTATCTACATATAGAATTCTGTAATGTGTTCGCCGTCAACGCGTCACTATATTATAATACAACCGAATTCAAATTATTATCTGCGCCGTATACATGTCACGTCGTCTTTCCTAACGATTTGCCAGATTTCGTTTTCGGAATTTGCTGGTCTGCGTGTATATATTATTATTAGTTAGGTAGTATAATATGTGTATATACGTTTGAAGAATGATAGGCCAAATCGACGTGTAGCCCGTCCGACAACGGCACGGATTCATTAAAACGTGCACTAAATCCTTCGCGAGCGACCCACGCATTGGCTATATATATGCGAGTTTTCGAACTAACGGCGAAATTGGCCCATCGAGGTTCGCGGGCTAGAGATTCTGAAGGGGTGCCAAAATCTTCCTTTTGATTTACCACGATTTGCATGCGCGATCCAAAGCCGAGGTTGGTGTACGAGTTAGTAGGTGTGTATACGAGAGTCTGAAGTTAACCCGCCGAAACTTAAAGTCGGAAAGTCAGAATTACATTGAATATAGTAATGTGTACAGGAGGTATGCGCGTACATAATATAAAGTTTCCTCGTCGTTTCATATTCCAATATTATTATGCAAATTATTTACCCCGCGTGAATACTTTCAAATATATTATGTAAGGTATTGAATTCGGCTACACAAATATTTACCAACTTTTCCGGCGGGCCGATGACTACCTGACCCGTTATCGGATCCGATCCTCTTTGAAAATTAGTATGGGTATACGTATATTACCGATAAAATGTATATCTACTTCCCTATGTTTCGACTGTTTACGAAACAATTTCGGTTGTACTTATAGGCGTAAACTCGTGTTCAACAGCAGTATCGCGGCTATAGTCAATAGTCAAAACGGTCTTTGTTTTGCGGTAAGCTTTTCAATTACTGCAGAAAAATCCGTAATCGATAGAAACGCAATTTAAATTTCCGTATAAGCTGTAAATCAGTAAACGATAAAATGATAGATATCGTCCTCCGGCTACCCAACAAAACCTCGTAAGTCAGATTTTTTATTTGATATCTGTACAACTTGTCTACTAGAAATCTTGCTTCAATCAAAAACTCTACAGGAACTTACTTATAGCATTTTTGATCTTGTTGCGTGGTGCATATTTTGATTTCCCTTGTAGTTTTCTTAACAGTTTTCTTCCTACAGTTTTATAAACATTTTTGAAATTGATATACGAGATTTTGCTTGGTAGCCGACGATGTGTAATCGCGATAATTAACTCTCCCGGTAACATTTCATTAATGATTAATGACCTTCCTAATATTGTACCCTCAGCCAAATATCAAGGGAGTCAACACCGGTATTATAATATAATATCATTATGTGAATATTTACAGATTTTAGGCGTACAGATATAAAGCCGTTCTATTATAGTTTAAAAAATACGTGTCGTTTTCTTTGAACTTAAATGGTTTTTGTTCGGAAAATACTTTTCAGTCCAGCGATCCAAAAGTTTCGTGTTTTTCTATATTTATTATAGGTACATCGTGTTTGAAATCGAATACAATACTGAATATACATCTATTATTGTACAAGTACTTTAGAGAGGTGACTTTTTTCTTCCCAAGAGATTAATAAACGCGCGTTCGAAAAACTTCGAAAAAACGTTTAAAAAAAAAAAAAAAAAAACTAAAGGTTAAGTTTAAAGACTACACCAAATTTTAACGAAATCGTTATACTGTCGTTATACCTCTTTCCTTTACGTCTTTATTGAATGCGTATTTCTTGTCAAGTTTTATATGTTTAATGAAATGATAAATATTTGGATATTATTAATTAAACATACCATTTGAAGTAATGAAATTAATTTGCTGATATTTATTTTCCCCTAAAAATTCTGAAAAAATGGACCATCTTTATTACCATATTACATGTTTCAAAAAGATTTCTAAAAACATCCAGACATTGTCTTCTGTGGGTTGTATGTTATATATTATTTTCAACAAAACACCAAGCAACTTCATTTGAGCTTAAACATAAGATAAACCAATTTTACCAATTTTACTGACACTATACTACTCTTATAAGCGTTTCATAGACCACATCATTTCGTCACTACATTATTTTAGTATAGTGATTAAATAAGCTAATAGCCCTAGCATGTGCCATTAGCACAACCGATCAGTAGTCATTTTATTGCATTATATTGTACAATTGAATGTATATTATGTTATGTCAATATGTTCACGGTTGAAACCACCAAAATTATGTCACGAACACCCCAAAGAATCGCAGCCCACGCAGCAGGCGTGGATTCGGTTTTTAAATATAATATAATATCTTAAAGTTTATAAATATTCCAAGATTTATAATATTGGTACCAAACTCTACTATCTAGTTGAGGAAATCTAAATGGTTTCTGTTCAAACGTTACCATTTTTATTGTTCGAAGTTGGTATTGCTGCAGGCCACTGTGGCTAAGCCGTAGAAATAACACAAAATTGCGTCAGCCATGACAGCCGACAGATAATCACCAATACAAAACTAATCGAGCTAGTTGGCCATTCTCTCATATAGATTTTGTAGGTATCTTTTTGCTTCCCTGTATTATTTATAGTATCTACTAAAATGTGTACTGAATACGCATACGCACGAGCAAGCACGAATAGATATTATAATATATAATTTAAAAATTCGACATTGAAAATCGAACAGTACCGTTTCGGAATGGCCGCCACTACCGTCGTGTCCAAATATAGGTTCCATTTTAAAATCAATTACGAATATTATCATACAACGAATATACTTTATACTATTATATGATAAATATTTATTATCAAAAGCCCTTTGGCGTCGGGGTCATAAATAAAAAAAAACAAAAGATGGGTTCTCATTAGCTAAACGCACGGACGCACGGTACTGTACAGCAAAAGGGTGATTTATGTCCGTAGTTGGCGGTGGCGGTGCAGGAGTAGCCCGGTGTAGGGTAAAAAAAAAAGAACCGAGCAAAACATCGAGGCGATAGAGAACGAGGACGATCTGGTATATAGTTTGAATTAATGTTGGCAAGTATAAGTTTAGAGGAGTTTGGGGACACGATATGGGTCTCTCAAAACAAGAGTATATATAAACAAACGAAAAAAAAATTGCCGTATTGTTGACCTGAAATATGTTTTTAATAATAATTTTCGCTGTGATGGGAATAATAACGCTCGCGTTAAATATTATTAACGTCGCGTCATTTTTCAAATGTATAAATTTACTGAATGTTATAATATTTTTATTATTATTATTATTATTATTATTACTTTTTTTTTTCATTTACTCTTGACTCTTGACATTTTTGTTGATGATCTTAAACGATTGCAATAAAATATTATGATGGATTCTTTTTCTTTTTTTTAACAATATTATACTGTCTTTATAATATATAAGCTATGTTAATTTATACACTCTTTGTAGTTACTCTTATAATTCAAGTACCTATACTGTACACGTAGTTCAAGTAGGTAACTTAAAATACGCGTTGATGTTCATAATATCTTATTCAGAGCCGATTAAACAAAAGAAATAAAATCATCTCATCCACACACTATCGATGCTTAGCAAACAACTATTTTGTACTGAGAATCATAAAAATAATAAAAAAAATCTCTACAAAACGATTGGAAAAAATATTATATTTTCGTTACCTATGTATCCTGCTCATTAGATGTTTTACATTATAAATTAATCATCGATTTCAAGAGTGGTTTCTGATAAAAAAAAATTTGGTTCAGAGTTTGAAAAAATCTCGCAAAAAATCACAAACATGTTGCGTACTATCTTTCGATTGCTGTAAATTAATTTTTTTAAACCATCGAAATTGTAGTATATAATTGTTCGTGGTTTATCACAATTTATCATAAATTTGAACTTAAAACGTCGATTAAAATTAAAGCTCAAATGTGTGAGTTCAAACGCATAATAAAATGTCTATTTAAATTTTATAGTTAGAAATTATTACGATTTTCAATTTAAATTTTCAAACGAATGTTTACCCGTTTAGAATAATTTTTCGTTAATAATTATTTATACAATTTTAACACAGTAACAATTTAATTGATCATATATATACCTGAAACCAGTAACATGTACAGGGGGGTAGTTAGAAGTTTTCTATTTTTCCTATTGACTTAAGAGTGCAACAACTAAGAGTGTTTATTTATTCATTTTATCTTGAAATTATATTATTCAAATTACCAGGAAAAAAGATTTATTAATTAACAATTAGTTCTTTTTGATCTGGCTTTTAAAATCTCACTGTCGAATTCGAGAATATCAGAAACAGATTGTACGATTTATTCGTGAAACATAATAAATTATTACTTAATACATCATCTCCTGTTGAATATTCCAGGGCACGTCACTGTTTGCAACTTTCTATCCACAAACAGTGGCCTACCTAATAGCAAGCGCCAGCAACATTACTTTTAGTTTTCTGTCACTATCGCATACTTATATATCGTAATAGTATAGTGATATAGTTTATTTTAACGAAGAAATAAAAAACAAAAACCAAAACGCTCTGCGGTGAGGGACGTCGGTTATTGTTTGGTTTTTTCGGGGGAGTTAAAATGAAAGTTTATACTCGCGTGCGAATTTAGAAAACTGCATGGGCTTATGTGCATACCACGTACTTAACGAATATATATCATGCGTAGTTGTATATGGTGATTTATAACCGGTGTTCGAAATGAAAAATAAATAAATAACGTTTACCTATAGGTTTGTATGTATATTTCAGTAACCAGTCGAGCGCATAAGACAAACATATTATAACGTTTGAACTGGAAATAAAAAAAAAAAATGAAAAACCAAACTTTTGAGCAGCACCACCGATCTTATTCTATTAACCTTTTTTTTTTCTTTTTTCATTTTCTACCGCAGTTATGACGTTCGGTGCTGTTTTCGTTTCAACTTCCATCGGTGAGTTTAGATACCTGTGTTATGCTACCTACTGTAGTGCACACGACGACGTCCATGTTCTAATTAAATACCCTACACGAGTTTTTTGATAAAACGCGTTGTTACAGACAGTTGTACATTGTACATTGCTGTGGGTTTGTATCGTATACTCGATAATGTTAAAAAAAAAATTACATCGTACCATCGTGTGTAATTTAATTAAAACATGTTCGTGTTTACCGTATTCACACTAGCGTGAAGTGCGTACTGCATTTTTTCCGAACTTTTGACGTACACATCAACCGGATAAAAATGCTATTATCATATAAAACCGAATTGACGATAAATATACTGCATAGCGCTCGTCGCTACAGTCATACGTTTATAAAAAATATATAATTTTAGCAATCGTTCTAGTAAAAAAGAACACCCCCCCCCCGTTTTCTAAAAAAAATTCTAAGGGAACTTGGACTTTGAAAAAAAAAATTGTACTTAAATTATATACAGGTATCCAAGGTCACAATTGGGAGTAAATAGTGGAGATTCAGTGGTATACGTTTTAACAAATAAAACACATTTTAAACCACTTTCTCCTTAAATTTGTCTTTAGTAAATTCACCTCTGACCCACCCCACTCCATGATAATAATTTTATGAGGCTGATTTTATAACAAATTTTGATTCTACGTCTCCAAAAAAATTGAAATAAATTGTTTACAGAATTCTTTGAACAAAAATAAAAGAGGTATTAGTTATTAATGTAAGGTAATTTACCGGAGTGTTCATTTGATTTTTTTTTTATTACTATTAATATAGTTACGTTGATTTAGTGTAAATTTGATTTCGGTTTCGTTCTAAAACGACCGATAGAGATCTCGAAATCAAAAATTTACCCGAAATCTGCTCAGTTTTAGATATTGCATTAGGTATGCAATGACAGCATGCCATGTTATGCTGGTTGCTTCTAAATGCGTCTTGAAATGTATATGGTTTTTTTGTTTTAAACGGGCCTCTGTATGCACGTCAGAAGCGTATACGAGTACACGTCACACAAGTAACATAAAACACAAAATACCAAATATTTATATTTATGTTTTTCGCGCAATTTATTTGTATGCCACCGAGCAATAACAAGTGGAAATGTTAAAAAGCGAACACGATACAAATACTGAATACGAAATATATCGAATACCATAAATTATTGTATATAATATTATTACGGATTTGAAATAGCGATATCGTAAATCATTACATTAAAAAAAAATATATATATAAAATTAAACATCTATATATATATACATTATAATAATATAAGTAAACCAAGCTTTAATAATATTATCGTATTCGTGTATAGTTTTGTGATCATTATAATAACATAGAAAAACGATAATAATAATAATATTTTCGGTACGAATTTTGGAATACTATTTCAATTTTGGTATATCGATACCGGAAATAAAAAGTGTTTATTGTCAAACGATAAACAACAAAAATATTATACATACTATTGATTTTTTTTTTATTTTAAACTTTCCCTGAAAATAGAGACTATTTACAGTCTATACATAGTTATCAACATAACGTTTGCAGTCATTATATCGAAAAGTAGTAATTTTTTTCGGAATAGATTTTTTTTTGAAATTGTAAGAAACAGCTCTTAGATGTTACACTACCGTTATTTGTTGTCAATCTTATTTTTAGAACCGAAATCACTACTCACTTTTGATTTTCAAATTCCAACCTAAATTAAAAATTCCATAAATAAGTGCGACACTTAACATTTTGTTTTTACCATCAAATACAATTTACTTTGAACCTCGTTCTTCAAAAATGTTTGCTTAATAAAAAAATTATAATCATATAGATCGTATTTAGTAGAAACGTGTATAAAAACATCTCTCAGGTTTTTTTTACAACCAAATTACACAATTTCAGCCGACATTTTTATAGCCGTAAATTTGTCCGTTTTACCCAATAATTACGTAAAATACTTGGAAAATAAAACGAAGTGATTTACTGGAAATTTTTGATTGAAGCGAGATTTTTATTAGAAGATAGTTGTTTAAAAACCAAATATAAATAAATAAAACAGAAACACACATCTTATCATACCAATATATAAATTGCTACGCTTAGAATATAAAAGACGAAAGTGTCTATACTTATATACATATTCATTAGCTAATATTGTCGAAATCATAATAATTAAAATATAAACATTAAAAACGATTATTCCACCCTGTAAGACAATATAAGCTGTTTGAAAAGTATTTAAGATGAGATGTGTTTTCTCAAAAAATATTTATTACTATTGCTTAACGTTTGTAAAAAAATAAAAAACCGAAACAAAGTTTATATTACAAAAATAATATAGCAGAAGTGTTTCTCATTTCGGCATTTATATAATATAATATTATTTACATTTTATAATGTAAATATTTTATGTAGACAGAAAAACGTAGCTGATGTTTCACAATACCAAATGTTAAAAATTATTTTGTATTTAATATAAAAAGTATTATCTTCATTTTTCAGTCAAATGCTAATACTATTAGCATTTTCAAGACGTTAAAGCGGGCGTTTTTTTTCGTTTATAAATAAATTTGTATATACTAAGTAGTTTGTACTATATAGGTAGGTATTTATAGTATATAACACAATGTTAGCAGAACACCACGGGGAAACAACTAACGTTTTCAACGCCGAGAATCGAATCAAAGAGCGAAACGCCCGAGGAACACTTGAGTAACTTATAATCTCTGTGTGGTTATCAAAATAATATTATACTTGTCATAAACCGTTTATCCGTGAGCACGTTTAACTAATTATATTTCATAAATCGTTTTTCAAGAGAAATAAAATAATAAATATTGACGTACGTGATGAAAAAAAAAATGTGATAATTTACAATATTAAAATTACTCACAAACAAGAAAAATATTGTTTTCAAAAAAGATGCTACTTTTAAAATTTTAAGCAAGATTTCTATTAGAAAACAAATATCAGAAATTTTTGAAATAATAAAATCTTTAACACGGTATTGTAAATATATATCCGTTTTTTATATATGCTTTCTCCGATTTTTCCAAATTATTATGAAAACTACTCTGAAAATCAAGAAAAAACCTTCTCAATGTACCAACTAGATTCAAAATATTCTTCAAGAAATATGTCTTAGAATTGTTTGATTGGAGTAAGTTATCATAGCAAAACATATTGCCCTCAGAATCTAAAATATTGATAAAAACTTTCTATAATGAGTATAGGCTATAAAAGATTTCCATCGCGCTTTCTGTTAAAAAAAAAAACGAAACGTAACCGAGCCCATTTTAATACAATATTCAAGTTAAAAAAAACGGACATTAGAAAATTGTCAATACCCGAAAAATATATCTAGAAAAAAAGTTGTATAGAACTCTTCGACGATCTGTTGGCGTACAACAGTCCCAAAAAATTTTGATCGCACCTCGTTTATAACAATAGTAGGTATTATATTATTGATCATTAACTGCATACTTTCACATATTTTTCTATTGCACATAATTTTAAATCCTGACTATAGAGTTTAGGTAAATACGTGCCTGTTGACTTAATCAACTGTTTATTATTTCATGAGTATCGGTGTATAGTGGTAATATTTCAATGAGCACACATCGGTACAGACAGGAATGGTGAAGTAGGAGGAATAGAGAGTAACATTTCATCAGGAACTGGAATATGGATAAGTAAAAGTAAAACAGAGTATATTCCATAGAGTATGAGTCAGAGCTAGTGATAAGCTAAGTAGTATATGTACAAGTAATAAATTTGTAGATGGAATATAATTGGAGAACAGCAGAGACTTCGATTGAAAGAAGGAAAAATAAATTCTACATAAGGTGGCCTGGATGTAGGCCTGTAGCCAGACCAAATAATCAGATGGAGCAAATAAAATTTAAGGGGGGCATTAAAAAAAAACAATATTAATAATATTTTTAATTTATTTATTCTGATATATTAAACTTTAAACATTTTTTTAGGGCTTGCAATAAGAATTTTGTTTTTAAAATACAAACTACATAATATTTTAAATTAAAATAATAAAAATACAATTTTTTTAAAAAAAATTAATACAGCTGCGATTTTTTTATATTTTCGTTTGTTTAAATCCGATAATAATGCATCCAAATTTAAGTTTTCAGTCTGTTTGGACTCAAACGCAAATAAAGCCAAGTTAGAAAGCGGATTATATTTCATTGACGGCCTTTGAGGATTTTCAAGTCAAGTTAAGCAGGAAATGTCGATTCGCAAACTGCTGAGCTACATCCAAATATTTCAACTGCTGTTATCATTTCAAATGTAGCTTTGAATGCTTTACGTTGTAGATAAAGCTCTAAAATATTATCCTTATTAGATATATTATTTTCCCGTCCAGGCTAGACGGGTTAAGGCGGGGGTTTGAGGGTTATTACCTAGGCACGGTCAACACGGTACGTGGGTCAACGGTGATAGAGGAGTAGAGGTAGGGCGTACAACTATCCGAATGATCCGGATGAAATGAAACAAAAATACATTTATTATTTGAGGCGGACACGAGCATTATTGCACGATCAAAGCCGGCGTGACATTTATTGACAAATACAATATTGTAATAGCCGCGAGTATAGAGAATATCGCATACTACAATCAGCTCGGTCGGGGTCTGGCCTCACTCATACGTTTTTGCTTACGACAAAAGCGTGCACGTGCGATGACCAACGGAGTAAATTTAATGTGTCTACCGAGTTGTACAAAGGCATTTTTTTGTAAAACGTGCGATTTGCTTGTGACTTTCGCGATTTAGCGATTTCAGTATTTTCATTCGCATCGTTATAATATTGAAATCGTTTAAATTGTTCGTGACTCGTGTTGCTTTTATTAAGAGTAAAAATCATATGTTATAGTTTATCGAATCATATATAAAGCGGTAAAGCTTTTGATGGACATAAACCACGTTTGTGCTTATTGATAATGACTATATTGTCGTTTCCGCTGTAAAAGTTAAATTTAAACATCTTTCGCTCTTATTTTTCAAATGAAGCGCCAAAAAACGCCTAAAAGAAAATTAGGTTTGGGTACTAATGAAAAATTCCAAACAGAAAGTCCTCGTTCAACTACAAATTATTTATAATACCGAAGTTTTGCGTTCAAAATAATTGTTTATCCATTTGGAATGATTTTCCTTTTATTTCGCGCTCGCAGTGATATCATACGCTGCAGAAATGCCAAGAAGTAAAGTAGTATTTGTCATATTTTTGGTTTTAACTAGACTGCACGTTAAATAACTACTGCTGATGTAGACTGGTGTGAACGAGAATAAGCATACGTTCAAAGCATTCTACAAATCGTACGCACTTCTCGATAATGACGAAGAGCAATTTGAAACGCAAGTGCAATCGAATATCGTAGACAAAAACGCTCGAGTGTGGACATACCTACTAATATTATATAATATTAATGTTGGCACTTCGTAGTATAAAAAAAAACGATGCCGAGTTGTGGGTACATTGGGTGAAAACTATTAATCAACTTCCGCTTATATTCTTAGTCATTATCATTTTATTTTATTTTTTTGTTGTAATGCGCGTGACTTTATATATATATATATCTATAATACCTAGAATTGAATGGCGATATATTCGAAAAACGTCCCCCCTCCCCTATAAATTATTTAAAACTTTTAAATTAAAAGTATCATTAGCGCTGTTCATATTGTGTCCCTTGTAAATTTATTTCATAAGTTCTTTAAACGGATTTTTTTTTTCGGTTCGTCTATATTATTATAGAGATACTTTTACTAACTTTGATATTAAACAATTTGCAAGAACGTGCTAATGCCCGCGCCCAGCGCAAAAACGCATAATCGTTAAACTGCGTACAGTATTATCCCCTCTCTTGGAATACTTTATACAACAACTTTTATTCGACAAAACAAACCGCCTGTAAACAATGTCACTATCTCCAAAGTTTTCAAAAATAAATTTAATAGTGGTGAAATTTTAGTAAATTATAGTACGCGTTATATTATATGATGACGATGAAGACGCGCGGAGTACCTAAATACAATTATTTGAAACTATATTATAATATTTTCTACTACTGTAGAATTAAATTATTCATTTTTATATTTTTATTTTGAGTGGACAAAAGGATTAGTATTTTACAACGTTGTGGGGTTTTTCTTTTCGGCAGTTAACACGCCGAAAAAGTTGTATGCGCGTCACTTCATATTAGTTAATATACTGCAGACATTGCAGTGCATACGGTTTAGGAATTTCGCAAAGACCTTAATTTTTGCAGCCGGTGTGAAAACTGTCAAAGCTAAAAAAATATCGTAAGGAAGCCAATATGTCACTGGAAATTGTTTCGAAAATTCGAAAATTAAATTCGGAATATTAGTATGTATATAGTGTTGAAGTTGACGGAGGGTGACCATACTCGATATGTCTCACGAAGATATGATTGTCGTGATATCAATGAGAGTATTAACTTGTTCTGATTTTTTTTTTTCGAATTTAAGAATCAAGTAGTTCTAAAATGCTACTTACCATTTTTTTTGAGAATAAACCAATCATCTACTTTTCATTTTCTAATAACAACTTATAAAACTCCACAAATAAACGAAGTAGTTTAAATACATATTGGTGTTGACATTTTTGATTTCTTTCAACCCGTTGATGAAATATTCCGCTTTTAAATTTGGATGAGGACAGAGTAGCGGAGCAATATTCAAACGCTGCACGCGTTATACAAATGGTGCCTTGAGCTATGGTTCCTCTAATAGATTCCTCTATTCCTCATATTTGTGATTTTATTTATTTTTTTCGTACATTAAAAATACAATTATATACAAATTATAGTATATTACGAAGAATTATGGAACATTTAAAGTCGATTTCCCAGCATTTGTATACTCTAATTTTGATTTGTGTCACTGTTCTTTCATAGGTGAGAGTTATATTAAAACAAAATGTTGGTGCTACAAATTTTTATAAATAGCAAACCGTTAATTTTCTACAATTTTTTGGATTTTTCTAGTAGTTTTCATAACAAAAGGAAAACTGGAAAAAGACGAAAAATGAAAATGATAAATTGACTACGTTATAATTCCTTTATTTTAAAAATGTAGAGCTTATGATTTTGCCGGAAATATTGTTACAATAGAAAAACAAAAAAAAAGTCTTTTTTGTTGCAATTTTTCTCTATTTAGAGAATAGGAATATCTTTTTTTGATTTTCCCAATTTGTTTAATAACTGAGCATAAACGAAAAGAACGGGAAAATTTACGGAAATAATTATTTTATTATTTAAAAATTTTTTTTTTTGTTGTTTTGCGGTAATTCAGTTAAAAATATTCGTAAGACTTAATATTTTGACGAAAATCGTTTATTTGCTTTTTCTAGAAGTTGTACAGTTTTTAACAAATTTCGACATTTTAATTTACGAATTTTTACGTAATTCTTATTTAGTAGGTACTCTGTGAATAAAATTGTTAGAATAAACAGAAATGCTTGAAAACTTAACAGGAAGTTTATTGTAAGTTATACTTAGCGGTCAAAAAAGTTAAATATAATGTAGATTCTGAATGAAGTGAGGATATATTGATTTTATAGTTTTTTTTTAGTTTTCTACCGAAATCCTTGCTCCGGTTTTCAAATGTAGTATACTTTTTTTGAAAAGAAATTTCGTCTGGATAGGTCATTTTTTGATTTTCTGAAGGGTTTTCGTAATTATTGGGAAAAACCCGAAAAAAAAAGGTAAGGAAAACGGTAAATGTACAAAATGTATTATTTTCAAAACTTTAGAAATTTGTAAGCTTATTATAGACATTTTAATTTTGCAAGACTTATACGTAATTTGTGTTCGGTAAGAATGTTCTGAGCATAAAATTGTTAGACCAAACAAAAATGCTCGAAAATTTAACAGGTGGTTAGGTCATAATTTGTGATAAAAAAAAATTGTGTAATTGAGTGTCACGTATAATTTTTTTATAAGAATTTTAATATCGAATTTTGACGAAAATCATAAATTGGTGGCCTTTCAGAATTTGTGTAACCGAACTCCAATTAGAATCATTATTTGTTAGTAATGTATAATTATTCCGCACAGATATCAATTAAATAACTTTATGTATCCTACCTTCCCAACTTTCCATCCTTATTTCTCTAACTTTTAATTTTATTTTTATTTCATCATTATCAATATCGTTGTTTATATATTTTATTATTATTATTATTATTTAAAGTTTATTATCTACTATTTATGTACTACAATGAAGTTTTTTTATATTACACGCCTAATAAATAAATAACTTCCTACCTCAAACAGTGGCACACCAGTCCCCAGTTTCAGTTTTTTTTTTTGTAATTCTCTAAAGAATAACTATAGAGACTTGACATTTTTACATACTACTATTGTATAAACCTTTTCTATATGTGGTAAAACATTCTACGAATTTTTAAGCAATTTATAGGCATTTAATGTTTTCGGTTTTATTTAATTTCATGTGAATACAATCATTTTAGCCGAGCAGAATTTGTGTAAACAATTTTACACAAAGTTCATCATAAATTGTAAATTGATTAAGTATGCATGTACTCGTATATTCTACTTTTCCAACTTTCAACGTACAATAATATATATAGCACACTCATCAATAGTATTGCTTCATTTTTTTTTCTACATAGCAAATCGATTATTTGAAATCAACTGTCACTTTTACTGAGTTTGTATTATATTATATTTGTTTAAATTACACTTGGCTGAAAACACAATGAAATTTTACAATATTTGAAATGGAAAACTAATCAAAACGGATTAAACACTATTTGCGCGAGTATTTACTTTTCATGTATTCATTTCAATAATAATTCTCCGGCGCGAAAAACTTTTTAACGTAAAACTTTTCCGATTTAACTCGCGCGCACACACCGCGTAATATAATAATGAAAATAGTGTATATTATACTATGTTCTCATTTACAATTAATAAATATCCTATCTTCCTTAATAAATCTTATAAGTATAACAAAACATCGGCACTTGGCTATATATATTATTATAATTTTTAGGCACATTATTTGAGTTTGTTCTTGGTTTTTAGTATTTATGTTTCCCAACCATCACGGCGGTGATGTCTGCTGCAGCTGTCTAGAAAATCCAAACAAAACGCATTTTTCATTACAACTTATTTTCCTATGCACATTGTACGGTAGTAAGTATAACACTCGAGTTCGAAAGTTATTAAAATACATCCAGTTTAATGCGATCATTCAAACGTATAATACAATAATTTATCTACATTAATTTTAAAAATTCTGTAGAATGTAGCCAATAAGCAACACTTTGAATAAGTATAGGATCGCATTTTCTAGAACGTATATTTTGTTGTTTTCTCGGTTAAATTCATCAAATCGGTCTACTCATAATCTCAAAGATTTAAATAAAAGATTTTTTACCTACTATCATTTTATTAGAAAAATCCTACTTGAATTCCCACAAATTTTCAAAAAACTATTAACAAATTACGATACTTCAACATTTTTTTTTAAATATAATACGTTTATTTTTAACTAATTTAAAAATTTAAATAGTTGTTTTAATTTTGATGATTTTTAAATTAGTTCGGCTGTATAGACACAAGGAAAATACACGACCACTACTATAACCTTCTCAGTTTATGGAACTCCGGTCAGAATCAATTTCAATGATTTATCGTTGCTTTACCGATGCATATTATAAATTACCCTATATCCTCTGTCTATTCAACTTATCAGCTACGATACAGTTTACCCTACCCATTAGGCAGAAGTAACTTTGTCTGGGTTTTTTTTCTTATTATGAAAACTGGGAAAATCTAAAAATGAAATTGTTAAAGTACCATGCCATAGAAATTTAACGAAAATTACCTATCAGAAAAGCTACTACACTTAAAAATCGGAGCAAACAATCTAGTTGTTCGTAGAAAAAAAAAAAAATAAATTGTAAAATCATTGTAAAACCAATACATTCCTCGCTTCGCTCGGAATCTAAAATAGTAAATTACATCATTGGTCAGATGTATGGCAGACGAACCATTTTAAATACTTTTGAAAATGGGAATATAACTGTGTCTACTAGAGGTACAGATTAATACGGATATTTCATAAAAAGATAAAAAATAAATAAAGATTTAATATACAAACTGTACATTTATATCCAAGTCATTTTTGGAACATTTTACATACGAAGGTTTAAAATATATGAAAAATAACGTATAAATATTATTATAAATTCAAAATGGATCGGCGGGGGAAAAAATAGAAAAAATATATGCGCATTCAAACTCAAATATATTATATTCGAAAGGATCTAAACCGTCTATTCATCAAAAAAAATAGTAAGTATTTTTTTTATGTATTGAAACTTACTCAAATAAAAGATCAATCAATGTAAAAATATTTACCCGACGTCAAAATTGATAAGAAATGATGACCGGGAAAAAAAAATCACAAATAATATAATATACATAAATATGTATACACGAGTGTGTGTGTATCTCACGAATAATATATAAAAGATACGACGTCACGAAAATAGCTAATGTAAACGGTTAAATAAAAATAACATTTTCAATTTTTCTATTTTTTTCCATTTTAATTAATAAAAAACGTTTTTCAACTTAAATAAAATATACATAGACGTAATAATTAATAAAAAAAAAAGATATTTAAACGATTATAAAAAATCAAAATATGATATTTGAATATTTAGGGATAAAATTCCAGTTAAAATTCCCAAAAGGCACATCCATGATATTTAGACTATACTTATATAAGACTCGTGCAAGTGTGTACACAACCAAAAAAATATCCTTCCACAAAACAGTGAAATTTATATTGAAATCTAACTAATTTACTACTTCAATCCACCTACAATAAAATGGTTCCATAAAGTTTTGAGTTCAAATTTTCACGATTTTTCGATGTATAATCGAACAGTTCAATAGAGTGCGGTAAAATGTTGTAATTTTCACCAAAATTGTGTCCAACAGTAGTATTTCAGTTTATGTTTTAAGTTTATCATTTGGACAATTATTTTATTATCTCTAGTTAAATAAAAATATCTGTCGCTTGTATAAGTAAATTTGTTTTCTCGTGTACTTTCAAAATGCACTGCGATTTCCAACATTAAAAAAGTGTGTTCATCAATTGTACCTGTAAATCAACATTTACAAATTAAATTAATTTTAAATAGAAATGTACTTATTGAATTATAAATACATAAACAACTTTTGGTATTTACCAAAAATAAGAAATAATTCCTTTTTTTTTTATTGATATTTTTTGAAACCCAATTATTTATGGATTAGACCTGAGTTTCTGGATAATTCTTAAAATTCAATATTTCTACATAAGAATTTAAATTTTGCACAGTTCTTTATAAAAATTTGTTTTACTTCAAAAGCCACATAAACAAATATTTCAGAGTATAAATAATTGTTTAATATAAAAATAATTAGGTAGACATATGCAGTTACGTAACTAGGATTTTTTGTAAATGAAGTGTCTTTTCTACGTATTTTTCAAAAATAAAATCACGTTTTAGTAAATTTTAATTACATAAACACGGATAGGGGGATAGGGGGAAAGTACCCAGTTTAAAACATCCTTACTAGTTGTTCTACTGGGTATTATATCTACAAATGACCATTTTTTTTATGAAAATGTTACCGATAACTAAAAAAAAAAAACTGATCCTAAGGAAGCGTTTATTTGTTTATAATACTATTTTAGATTTGTATTATCTTTTATTTATTTATTTTATTGTACCTATTTATTATATTTTATTATTTTTCTACAGTAAAAAAGTTTAAGTTCAAGTATTACTACACAGTTTGTCGTATCCTTATACTAAAAATTCCGTCAATATTCATTTTTTTTTTTTTTTACATTATTTATTTAGCTCCCGTACATTTTATACTATTGGCGCAGCATAGTCCCTTAAAATATTGCTAAGTTCTGTAATAAATTTAAAAATTTGATAGTTCGTTGTACAATGGTCACACTGAAGTAAGAGTTAGACCAAACGATCCACCCTACGTGTCGTTTGGGTCCTTTTGTCTAAACGCTATCAACATTAACACCTGTGAAACGCATTCATGTTATGTATACAAATTAATATTTATATTTTATAAATTATAATTTAGTGTACATTTACATATTTCTAATATGGCAGTTTACAAATATTACTGAACGATAAAAATTGTACGTGATCAAATAAACGGTACAATTTTTAATATCGTTTGAAAATAAAAAAAAATGACTGCAAAGAATGATTTAGAAGTTCATAATATGCATTTACTCTCATTTTTTTTTTTTTTTTTTTTTTTTTGCTATACATTGATCGGGTAGGTACAGATCTACCCGCGAATTTCGGTCTGAAACCCCGTAATTTTCTGTTAAAAAAAGAACCACCGTATTATTATACATGAATTTATCAAAGGTTTACTTTTTTTTTTTTCAATTTTCGCATCATGAAACACGCGTTGTGGTTGAATTGGGCTAATTTTTTTTTTTTTTTTTTACGTTTTTCCGTGTTTTCTTCTTTCTACGGCAAACGTCTCCGCTATTTTCGGCTCGCACCAAAACGTTTTCCTATTGATTTTGTCCCTTGATAATAATTGAAAAACGACGAAAAGAAGAAGTCCGGCCCGGTGTGTCGGGGCCAAGTCGACCGTGTAATTGACTGGAGAATAATAGCGGAAGTGAAAGGGAGGGGAAAGTATGTGCTTTCTCCTTCCTCCCTCCCAAAAAAAAAGAAAGACCCGCCCAAAACGGATTTGAATTCTCAGACCCCTCTCCCGTACTCCGCCGCCGACGATACCGACCGCAAATGGTACGAGACAAACATCGTTTCCAACTCGCACGCGGATAATACCAACAACGACTGGTGATAATAATTCTTATCTGTCCGGCGTTGTTTTTTCGGTTTTTTCCGCCCCCTCTAGCTCTATAATACCGGGATATGCTTCTAGACGAGAGCGTATATATATTATGTGTGTGTGTGTGTGTGTGTGTGGGTGTGTGTGTGTGTATGTGTGGGACCTTTGCCTCCATCGTTCTTGTTGGCCGTACACGTATACAGGGTGATTCTTTATTTCACAAACTAGCGGTCATAATACACACGAACAATTTAGTAAATATTATTTTGGCTTTTAGATTCTGAGCATTGCTACGAGGGACGTATTGATCTTACTAAGATATATTTGTTTCAGTGAAACCTTTTTTCTCGTATAGAAATATTATTATACTATTTTCAATGGTCGCGTATTTTCTGGAAACAAATTTTGTTTAGTTAATGAATTGAGTTGATGCATTTTTTGCAGTTTTCTTAACAGTTGAAAAAAACCAGGAAACTATTTAGGGAAAACGGGTAAATTAAAAACCATCATAGAGACCTGAAGTAGAATATCTACTTATACTAGCCTTTTGTAAACATGGCTTATACACGCTCTACTTATACATATTTCACATTTTCGAGTTTTTCCAATGATCTTATTAATGTTTACAGTATTGACATACGTATTCCGTGTAGATACCACAAATTCATATGCAAATACCAACTATATTGGTTATCAAATAGTAACCCAACTTAGATTTTAAATGAAAACGGTATAATAGTAACGTTTGTGAAGTTGGCACCCCCACTTTGTGCTATCCACTTCAAACCAGTTGCAAATTTTTGCGAATCAATTGCAAAATATTGGTATTGGTTTGAAGTTGATAGCTCAAAGTGAGGGTGCTGCGTGAAGTCAAAACCCCCATTGGAAAATCGGATTTTCCGGAGAATGGTTGAAGTTACGAATTTCTAAATTGGCGTTGCAAATTGTTCAAAATCAGTTGCAAAATGTTGGCACTGTAATTGAAGTGGATAGTTCTAAGTGGGGGGTGCCAACTTCAGGGACGTTTAATATTAAGGTTTATACTTTATTGCTCTATAACAATATTTTTGTATATCTATTTTCTTTTCAAGTCTCGGTTGAACTACTCGAGTTGATATTTTGAAAATCAAAAGTTTTGAGCAAATTGTTGAAAATATTTTATCAACGACAGGAAGAAAAAATACAATATCAAATTAGGATAGGTAAGTGGTATAAAACTATCATCCTGTATGCAGACAAATTGCATTGTTGTGCACCTCGGCCGTGGTTTTTGTCTTTATACCGTAGTCCGTCCGTAAATACGAACGAGTGTGGCGGGGCGGGTACAAAAAAAAGTCTTACTAAATTAATGACACCACCCCACCACCCTTATCTCCGAGTGTCGGCTTTAGGTTTTTACAAATTCACCTACCTATGTTTATGTATATATATATATATATATATACGAGCAACACATACGTTGTACTTATATACTAATATACGCACGACAACACCATACGCAAAACGCATACGGTCGGAATCCGACTTTTATTGTTATTTTTTTTTTTTTTACTCTCGTTTGCTCCCGGTTTTCGAGTTCATTGAAATTTTACAATGAAAACTTTTTCCTTCCGCATCACACGCACACATCGCACGCACGCGCACTTAATTTCGCAAATCGTTTTCGAATCAACCGCGAGTACCTATATACGTACATAATAGAGAGACGTTTCCGCGATGTTCGAGTCGTCGAGGATTATAAATGTCGTGCGGCGCCTTTTGTCGCAAATAACGATTAAATACTATGGTATCACCGGCCTAATTCTCATATTGTCGTAACTCCGAAAATAGGTTTTCGTGTATGTAAACGATATATTATTACGTATCATAATCGATATTCGCTGGTTCTAGTAAAGTTATTACAATACACTTTAAGATTATAATCGGAGATTTATAACCACAATGTTTCAGTTGATAGAAACTTTTACACACGCCGTATCTTAAAAAATGAGAATTTTCCATCGCGGCGGTTGTTTAAATTAATTTTCTGGATTCCCCGTGGTTTTTCTAGAAACTAAATAAATATTACGGTAAACGATACATCGAGCGGATTTCGTATGTATCGCGCAGAAGCCTGACATTTTTTAAACATAGCTGGCTAACAGACGTGATTATATTTCTAGATTTTTCACATTTCTATTTTTAGGTTTTTTAGTTAAACGGGTATCATAGATACACGTGAGAAAATCACTTTTTGACAATATTAATAACTAAGAACCGGATTTATATGCCCGAAAAATCCTCAAATATGCTTCTAAAAATGCTGTGATATGCTATTAAATATGTATTTATTTTTAAATATGTACTTAATTATGCACTTAAAATGTTGTTTAAAATTATATAAAAACATGTAAAATGTATGTATATGTAAATGCATTGTATAAAATTATGTAAAAATAAGTATTAATTAATACGATATTTAAAAAAGTATAAAAAAGCTTTGAAAGTATTTTTCCTTATTGCATCGGATGATCAGAAGTTCCTTAATGTGTTCAAACGTTAAATTCCTCCGAGTATCTGTAAGTATATTTGTATACATTGAAAAACTTCGCTCGACCTCAGCAGTATTTATGGGAGCGTACTTCATACATGCAATATCAATTGCATTTAAATCTTCAGGTAGTTCATTGTTGCCGTCTATTTCTCCTTCCATAATCTTAGAAATTGTCTTCATTATTTTATATCCAGGGTTTTTTTTTAGTACGGTTGTAAGTTTGGTATTTATAATACCACCAATTTTGTTTTTTGATTTTTTTAATGTGGTTTTTGTGTTTTTAATTTTGATTATGGCTTCTGATAACAAGTAATCTTTTTGATTCTAACATTTTTATCGTGCTCGGAATTATTTCAAAATTTGATTTAATGTAAATTAAATTAGCTCTCAAATTAAGATCTTTTATCAAATTTTGCGATTTTTTAATTGAAATAGAGTCTTCACTGTTCAATTGACGAAAAACGAATATATGTGCTATAAATAATAATACGTACTATAAAACTACAAGTATGCATTCAATATGCATTTAATAGGGAAAAACATAGAAATATGCAAAATATACAAAATAAAATGTTATTTTAATAATAATGATCTAAATTGGGAACAATGCTCATCAGATTTCAAAAAGCTTATTTCAATACATATATGCATTTGCATATAAATCCGGTCCTTATTAATAACTATCGAGAGGTTTATTATTATTATTATTAATCACTGCGTTACTATGTTTGTATATGTATAATCGTTTGCAAAAACGGAAAAACTCTTATGATTATATTCTGATATTGGTCGATAGTACCTAAGTAATACGTATACATAAAGTATGACCTTTTCGAATTTTCAGTAAATACACTATTCGCGTGTGTGTTTTATACAGTTGCGAATCGATGTAAAGAACAATTAAACGATCCGATATACCTATGAAGGTAGGCAGGTATAATTGTTTACGATTCCATTTATCTCTTTAAATAGGGTCGTTACCCCGTTGCCGAGCTATTTATCCGCTTAGAGAATTACACGATATCCAATTTATATTAAGTTTCTTCCTCTGGTCACGCCATTGATTAATTCACACTGTATAATATATTATGTTGGCGTTAAATTCGACCATTTTAGAGTAGGTATATAGGTTTTATATTATATCATGACCGTTTCTTTAAATACGGATAAACATAATTATCGTTTTGTTTTTCAATGTCACGTGGCATGAAAAAATAATAAATCCAAATAGTGAAATCATCATTGTCGAAAAATGTACCAGTTTTTTCCTACATATTTCCTTGGTTTTTCCGCAGGAAAAATTAAAAAACTACTTCCTCAATATACCAATGAGATAATACTCTTGCTTTCAGAAAAAATACTACACTTGAACCAATATTTCTGGTAGAAAATTTGCTAACAGATAAAAAAAAAAAAAATTAAAAACACATCATTTCCACGCTGACATCTATTCTATTCTTTGCAGACAATGGACTTTGTTAAAACATACCTCTATAATTTCAATCATTCTCAAGGTTTACCTCAGCTATATATTTTGAATAACTATTTTAGATTTTCGTATATTTAATTTAACTGACCATACCATGAAGTCTTGATCCTTAGTTAAAAATCTCTGAAAAACGTTGGTAAAAATTGGATTTATTCACAATTTATTATCATAAAAACAGTATAAAAATTGTTTATATTATGGAGTTGTAAATACATAATCTAAAGGTACTCGGATTTAAAAAACGAAACAAAAACACAAATATGCTAAATATGTTACCATTAAAAATTACTAATCAATTGAATTTTATTTGGATTTATCTTGTGTCTTAATTTGATCAGAATAAATTTAAAATTATTAAATACGTATAAGTTAGTGGCAATCATCAACAGCCAACGTGTACTGAAAATTAACAAAATATAATTAATTAACAATACATTTTGTGGTTAAAATAACAGTTACAAAATAGGTAGGTGTTATCCAAAATGGTCCTTCCCATAATCATAATTACCTATCAGAATATGTTGAATTTTCATTACATTTAACAACAATAGTATTTCTTTTACCTATCAAGCTGTCCTTAAACACACAAATGTATTGCATTTAAAATTTAAACAATGCCATAAAATTACCATAAATAATGCCTAATGAGTACTCATTTTTGTAGCGCAATTAATGAATAGGTATTAGGATAATAAAAATACAATTGAGTAACCCTGATCTCTTAGTGATGTTTGGTAATCAGTAGCACCGAAGTTATACAAATTTAGATTGGCAATATACATTTCAAAAGGCCCCAACAACTAAACACAGTCCATTTTAAATCGGTTTAAAAACAAATTGTAGATAACAGATAATAGGTAACCAAATAGTTAAATAATATTAAGTACCTACCTACATAAAAGTTCATTAATAAAAACGTGTTGTAAGTTGTTTAAAAAAGTAACTAGTATAAATGTTATTTTCACATATTTTATTATAATTGGTGAATATATTGCATTCTTTCTTAACTTAAGAAGATTCAAAGATTCGTACTATTGGATTATCTAGGTAAACCTTTGGTACCTCACACAAATTTCAGGGGGGTAAGTACTCATCCTTACTCCACCTGCCATTATGCCTCTGATTGTTAGAACTCGACTAATTTATTATATATACGCTCGTATTTCACGCTATAGAATTATGCTTAGCTGTCCAAAACGTGAAACGGCGTACGAGAGATGTTGTAAGACGAGTCATTGAAACTTTACCATTACATATTCCTGTTTTTCTGATTTGAATCCGGTTTTCTCCCATTATTAAGTAAGTAAAAAGATATTCAAAAAAAGGGGGATAGGCTAATGCGCAAACTAAATGAAATTCATTTATCGAAAACCACTCCTAGTATTGACGATTGGAACAAGATTTCTGTTTGAAAAGTTGTTAAATATTAAATTATTATCAATATGTGTATAAATCTTTTTTAAAAGCTTTAGAGAGAGTTCTTCTCTCTAATTTATTTAGATTATCCCTCTCGCCCCCCTCAAATTCTCCACTGCCAATACCCTAAAACAAAATTTACAATAAATTATTTATACACTCGGCTTTCGTTTTCACCACGGATTCTAACGAATGCTTCGACTTCATTTTGTTATCTACAATGTTAATGTACCGATAAAATAAACATTTAGAAATCTTCACGCATAAATAGATTTCTTTATTTTTATTTTTTGACAATTATTATCTATAAGGTTTTTATAATATTTACTGCACAGATATTTTCTTATTGTCACATTATTTAGATTCTGAGCGTCGCAAGAAATTTATTGATTTTAAATCAGAGCCCACAGAAGGACGGGCGGTGCGAAAGATGCGACCGTACCTGGGGCCTGCGCTTATACAGGCCCCGAACCATTATTCATGCTACTATACATAAAAATGAATTTGAAGGGGTAATGAATGTCCATCTACTTCTCTTCAAGTTAAACACTAAGGCCCCTGCGATAAAAAAAAAAACAAGGCCCCGCAAATCGTTCCACCGGTAGTTCTTCCAGAAATATTGATTCGATTTTCAAGTATAGCATCTTTTTTAAAAAACAATTTGTATCTAGTTGGTGCATTGAATGGATTTCACTCTTTGAAGATATTTAATAATTTAGAAATACCGAAAAAAACGGGAACATTTTGCGCAATAACGGTATCCGTTATTTTTCATTTAATTTTTTAGCCGAAATTTGATCAAAAATAATCGTAGAGACCTGACATTTTTACAGAATACTTGTGTTATCATCTCTAAATATAGTAAAATGATCAAAACAATTTGCCTATTTTAAAGCTTTTTTTATGTTCAAATTTAAAATATTGTTTTGACCGAGCATTTATCCTCAACAGTTTAACAGGAGGTTACGTTGTACTTTATACTTAGTGGTGAAAGAAGTTAAGAGTTTTGTAGTGATTTTTTTTTATAAACGTTTCAAAAGAAATATTAACCCTTTTAGACCTGATTTTCTGTAAGAAGGTCATTCTTTTAAATGCTATTTATCACCATTTAAAATTGATTTAGGTTATTAAAAATGTATATTGTGCATTCATAGATTGTGTATATACAAATATCATAAAATTAAAAATGTAACTCTTATCACTTTTAAATTTTACATTCAACATTATTAATTTTGCTTCTAATAAAAAAGATAACGCGAATACCGAGTTTTGTACAAATATAATTTTTCATTTCGATATTCTAGTTTCTCAATGATTATATTATCATTCATTTTTTCTGTACGGGCTATAAAATAGTTACTTATTAAATATTATATCAATTTGATCATATCAAATATCAATATTAGAAATTGCAATTCATATACAATAATATATAATATAATAGTATGCAGTATATATTGTTCATTGTTATCTAATATTTCAATATTGTGACACAATTCCTGGATTCAAAACTTCAAAACAGCCGATCAGATAGTTTTTATATTTTTTTATTTGTGTATACTATAAAAATATATATTATATTCTAATAGTATTTTGATTCAAAATCCTACCCAATCAATTGTCATTGAATTTACAATTTCGAAGGCAGAATTGTTGTTTGGCAATAGTTTCGGTCAACGAATATTTTAAACAATATATTATAACAACTCTAAATTACAATTAGTACCTAGTGAAATATTCAAAAGCTTTACAATATAAAATACAATTTACAAACTAATATGTTATATTTCAGACCATATGCACTGGCAGACTTTTAAGGTAGCTGTCGCTAACTAAGCTGTAGGAAGGAGACTTTAGAGGGTTTCTCACTTACTCACGAAAAAAAGAAAAACCCTACTTGTTTTATAATAATAAACTATTAATTTCTAATAATTGTTCAATAGACATGAGTAATTAAACTTTAACTTTATTTGATGTGATATTTATACGAAGTTTTGACTTGACAATAAAAAGCTATTTTCAAAAATTTTCAAAAGCTTTTCTTATATTCAATGGTCAACAAATAAAATCGTCTTATTTGTTATTTAATTTAAACAAACCTAAAACTACTAATGCTTACGCTGTTGTAGGTGTAACTTATATATTGTATGCAAGGATAAATATTTACAAACGAAAAACTATTCCGAGCGAAGTAGTATTAGTCGTTTTTTTTCTTCTTATTGCCAATCATTTAAACTAAAAACTTCAAAGTAGTAATGCCTTTAATAGCTCAAAAATCGCTAAAAAAAATTATCAAATTTATCATACATAGAAAACACTAGATAACAAACGTTTTCAAGCATATAATCTTCAATCTATTGATATTTCGATAAAAATCGATTTTGATTTTTTTTCGGTATAGAATCGTTTCGATGTACTCCCACAGCACGGATTTAAAAAGACGCGATTTTTCTCAAAATGTGAATACTAGGCGCAATACTTTAATATTGAATATAATATTATTATACTGTTTATTGTAATCCATAACTGTTTAAAATTTAAACCTAATGGGAATTAATTTACAGAAGCTATATGGTACTCGATTAAATATCTGTTTTTAGACGACAGCAGTGTAACACTTCTGTACTTGCCGTTTTGGATATTAAAAGCCGATGGCGATGTTCGGAATGAGAATGACATTTCGTCAAAGAATAATTTTTATCTACACTATAATAGGATCGTTAAATGGTCCTATACAAATTATAAGCTCGCTGAAAAAACACCGAATAGCAGCAGATTATTTTTTACTCGAATTCTCCGTGGGATAGCATTGGTGTATAACCGCTGGATAACGATGATAAAAGAGTCGTCCTGTGTTCTGTCTCGTAAACAATAATTTACTCAGTATAGGTATAGCACTCATACAGGTATTATACAGGTATCGAGCGACGCTGATTGTTCAGTTGGTTATTATGTCAATTGACTATATATATGCGTACATGTTGTGTAAGTAAAGCAAGCTGTACAAATAACCCAGCTGTACTTACTTTTAGTATAGTTTCGAGTATATTAATCATCGAGAATTTAACGACGAATAAATGTAAGTATATATATAAATATACACGAGTACATACCCGCGGTGTCCTTAAAAGCCCTCGGTATCTTTTTGTGTACAGCTCGTATAAATAGAACCGTTTTGAGAATATTGACGGTCCATTAGAAATAATAACGTCCGTATACATGTATATACGTATATATAATATTATAAATCATTTCATAACTCAGCGCGTCGATTTTCCGTCGTGATGGTTGCAGCGTATACGACGTCTCTATTATATTGTACAAGAAATACCGCAGCCGCACTATATTCGATTAACGAAATGAAATTCAAAATAAGTATAGCGAAGTAAATTTTTTTTTGAAATCCTTACAATAAAATATAACCATAGACAGTCGCGTATATAGGTTATTAGGCGGTATTATTAAAAAATACGTTTTATCGTTCAGATGATTTCTGCCCGTTTTTCGTGTTAATCAAAAGAATCTATTCGTTTTATTGTACTGAGTGCGTGGTTCCCTCCGACCGCCACAGTGGGGTGAAATGAAACCTAAAGCTCTGATAAATTGTTACCTCTTCCGTTTTAACAATTTTTTAAATATTTTTAATCAATTAATAATAGGTTCAATTATATTTATAGGTTTGAAGGGTCGCGGAATCCATATTTCGTATCAATTTGTTGAATGGACTCTAATTAACGGGCGCTAGGGACAGTCAAAGTTTTATGTTTTAAAAACCACTGAATTAAAAATCTGATAAATATTGGAAACATTAAAAGAAGAATACATTTTAAATATTTCTAACTTTAATTTATATTTCATTATTCAAATTTATACTAATTTTGTTAATTTAAAAAAAATAATAATGATTGAACTTCATTTGAGAATTCTTGAATTTTCTTATTGTGTAGTTTTCTTGAGCTTGAAATGCATGGATATTACATCGAATTAAAAAAAATATTATAACAGAAAAAAATTATGAAATTATAATAGGAAATTACTTTTCGTGTATGTCCGCAATACCTGTTATGACTACTAATGTATATTATTATCCAATATTTTTTTTTTAACAAAATTAATTCTCGAGAACAAAACAAGTATTTATGTAACAAATATTACATTCATTAATGTACCCTTTATTCAAAATATGTAACTACAGAAGTATACTTTGTGTTTATAAATGTATTTAAATATTTGCTCATTTTTACTCATAAAACTACTTGTATATTATAGTTTAAATATAATTTAATAATTTCATAATAGTTTAATTTACCTCCTTTTGCCCCTGTACATGGTATTTATTTTTAATACTACAGAAGTACTGTATTTTACTGATATAATTTTTTCTTTAATAATTAAATCAAACTATTTTAGGTATTTCTTCTAAGCAGAAAAGAAACGTTAGATATATTAATATGATTACAATGTTGAGAAACAACGAGCCTCTAAATCCACATACTATTCAGTCAAGAGTTTTTTTGATANCTGGACAAAATTTGGATTTTAAAATATAATCTGGACAAAATTTGGATACTTATTGTATTGAGAGAATAAAAAATAATAATAAATATAATCTGGACAAAATTTGGATACTTATTGTATTGAGAGAATAAAAAATAATAATGGCTAAGAATAAAAAATAATAATGGCTAAAATCATGCCTCCTAGCTTCTTTAATTAGAAGCCGATCAAGAAACTTGTGCAAAATTTGAGTTCAGCGGCCTTTAAAATTTATAAATCGGTGTAAAATGTTTAAAAAATGGTTAAAATGAAAGAGGTATTAATTTATGCGAGCTAGTTTTCATTTCTACCCACTGTGCACGGCGTTACTGTTTTCATTGAATTTATTATGTTAAGACAATGTTTTCTATCAGAAATATCGCTCCAGTCTAAAAATGACAAGAAATCGATTTTGTTCCTTATAATATTTAATCAGAGAGTAATGATGTAGTAATAAACAATTTGTATTATTATTTTTCGAAACAAATAGTTTTTAAAAAAATAAAAAATAAGATTACAAAAAACAATACAAAAAAGTAATAAATAAGTAAAAAAGGAATTAAATCATACACAAAACATGCTAACCAAAAAAAAAGTGTTTGACAAACGTATTTTAATCGATTTTCCGATTTATTTCATACAGCGGTTAATAATTCTGATACATTCGTTCATTCCACTTTGACATTTTTTTCGTGTAGGTTTGGTTAATTGAACTTGATAGACTCAACCTTTTCCACTATAAACTCGGGAGATATTTTAATATCTAGTTAATTTGACAATACCCATACTTTCGTGAATCCAGTCGATCAAATGCATATATCTTTTATTTCGTGTATTAATGTTTTTGATTTTAACGGCATCGTGTCCACTCTGGACCTAACGCTTTTTCCAGCAACAGCAATAATGACCAACTACTCGTGTCATACCGTACGTCTATGAACATTAAATATAATTAATTCGAATCGACAAAAATAAACCTTAAGTATTTTAATATTTTGTTGTGGATTTTAAAAACCTATTTTAGAAAAACCATTACCATTGGAATTTAGTTTAACCCTTTGTGTACATCGCAACATGTTTGCAGCAATACCGACTGATCCGGTACGTGTCCCGACGAATCCGTCGTTGACGATACTGGCACATAATATCATGACATTCAGACGAGCCAAAGCCTAAACGGGAAATAATATACACAGCACGATACAGCTCAGTTATCTTCGGTTGTTCGCCGGTAGTGCGACCGCTTTCAGGTATATCTCGTTATAATTAGACGAATTCAAATGATGGATTTGATCCGGTTCTAGATTTCCTGTATAAATCATAATATATATCACAATTTACGGTGTGTTAAATTTCGGTGTTATAATTTTATTCACATAATATTGTAACAACTACAGTTTAGCTACCGAGAGATTTTTTCGATTTTTTTTTTTTTTTTACCATGGATACCTTAACATTTGATGGCGCAAATGAAAATTGGGGCTGATCAATAGTTCCAAAGTTTTAGTCATATAAAGTTTATCGATTTTACGGTTATGGTTAAATGGCATAAATTCGTTAATTGCAACAAAATTATCTTGTGGCACAATGGTCAAAGTCGCGCTTGAGAACATTGCAGTACCGGGTTCGAACCCCGAAATGATCAACATAATTTTTTTTATTTTTTAAAAAAATAACCCTCGATTTGTGGACAAGTGAAAAAACCGCCCAACCATAACTGTCAAATTGACAAACTTTAAATGAGTATAACTTTGAAACTATTGATGGGCCTTAATGTTCGTTTGCTCCATTATTTTGAAAAATATCGAAAAAATCGCTCGGCAGCTAAATAGCAATTATACCAATAAAAGTCTATACTTTATTTATTAATCGTTATAACATATACTTACCGCGGTATTAGCCATGCATAAATACGGTACTAAAATGTACGTACGAAAAAAGCGAGAATAAACAGCGAGAGTTTAATGTAATATGAAATCGAAATTATTCAAAAAAGTTACATATTACATATTTGCCAAATATTCATGATAAAAAAAAAACTTGAGTTATTAAAATCGAGAATGACAAAACGCTTTATACACACAAAACACAATAGTAATAAACAAAGAAATCGGTTGCCAAGGCTTATAAACCGATTTGTTTGAAACGTCACGCGATCATTATATTACAATATTATCGATGATGAGTTTTTGACCAGAAAAAAAAAAATAATTTGTATTAAAATTAAATCTAACGCATTTGAATAATATCCACGTCCGGAATAAATCGGGAATATCTTGATGGGCCGCTTAAAATCATTACTTATTTTTCATTAAATGTAACACTAGATCAACTATTGTACATTTGTATTGATTGCGTACAATTTTGGACCGATGAAAATTCTAAAATTCGGTGAACCGATACATTCCCAGTCCGGTGCTGTGAAAATAATTAAACTCCTTGGTTTAAAAACTAGACAATTCCATTTTCTTGACGACATAATTATCATTATTTTCGGTACTACTCAGGTGGATGAACATGTATATTTTACAAGTGTATATTTTTCGCTTTGTGCAATTATTAAAAAAAAAAATCAAAAAACGACTATCTTGGTTAACAAAAAAGATCTCTCGATGGCTTTTCATTTGGGCAATATTCATAGTAGAAATCATAAGCCTTACAAATTTAAAATAATAAAATCATTGTGCCGCAATTAGAAAAAAATTGTATATTTTAATTTTTTTGGTTTTTCCCAATTATTATGAAAAATACTTTCAAAAAACGACTCTCTCTCAGTTAGTGATTAAATATTATAGGGTATCAAAATCGGTCTCTTGTCATTTTTAGACTAGAGCGATATTTCTGATAGAAAACATTGTCTTAACATAATAAATTCAATGAAAACAGTAACGCCGTGCACAGTGGGTAGAAATGAAAACTAGCTCGCATAAATTAATACCTCTTTCATTTTAACCATTTTTTAAACATTTTACACCGATTTATAAATTTTAAAGGCCGCTGAACCCAAATTTTGCACAAGTTTCTTGATCGGCTTCTAATTAAAGAAGCTAGGAGGCATGATTTTAGCCATTATTATTTTTTATTCTCTCAATACAATAACTATCCAAATTTTGTCCAGATTATATTTTAAACATTTTTGAAAATATCAAAAAAACTCTTGACTGAATAGTATGTGGATTTAGAGGCTCGTTGTTTCTCAACATTGTAATCATATTAATATATCTAACGTTTCTTTTCTGCTTAGAAGAAATACCTAAAATAGTTTGATTTAATTATTAAAGAAAAAATTATATCAGTAAAATACAGTACTTCTGTAGTATTAAAAATAAATACCATGTACAGGGGCAAAAGGAGGTAAATTAAACTATTATGAAATTATTAAATTATATTTAAACTATAATATACAGGTAGTTTTATGAGTAAAAATGAGCAAATATTTAAATACATTTATAAACACAAAGTATACTTCTGTAGTTACATATTTTGAATAAAGGGTAAATTAATGATTGTAATATTTGTTACATAAATAATTTTTTGTTCTCGAGAATTAATTTTATTAAAAAAAAAAATATTGGATAATAGTATACATTAGTAGTCATAACAGGTATTGCGGACATACACGAAAAGTAATTTCCTATTATATTTTCATAATTTTTATCTGTTCTCGTGATATAATTCAATTTAATAACAAAAAATGAATAATTATTTTCTGTTATAATATTTTTTAATTTGATGTAATATCTATGTATTTCAAGCTCAAGAAAACTACACAATAAGAAAATTCAAGAATTCTCAAATGAAGTTCAATCATTATTATTTTTTTTAAATTAACAAAATTAGTATAAATTTGAATAAAGAAATATAAATTAAAGTTAAAAATATTTAAAATGTATTCTTCTTTTAATGTTTCTAATATTTATCAGATTTTTAATAATTCAATAGTTTTTAAAACATAGAACTATGCCTATCCATAGGGCACGTTAATTAGGGGCCAATGAAAAAATTGATACGAAATATGGGTTAAGTGACCCTTAAAACTTATAAATTGTATAAATTGATGTGAAATTTAAAAAAAATAATAGTTAAATAGAGGTATTAATATATGTGAACTAGCTTCAGCTCATTTGGCGCTTCCCAGATATACTTTTTCGGGTAATTAAAATATTTCCAAACGCCTAAAAATGTTTTTCCGGAACGTTATATTTTTATATTTTTTTTATTATTATTATAATTATTAATTTGTTGGTTATAGGTAAATTCTCACTTTTTTTCCGCAGTAACCTTCTAAAAATGAGAAATATCTGACATTTAGTACTTCATTTAAAATATCTACCAAAATTCGCAGCAATTCACTTCTTAAGGTTTTGTTTTTCGCTAAACATCTTTTTCAGTAAAACGAGTCGAAGAAAAATAATCAGAGACACACCCCTATTTGCTATAATGCTGTTATACCAAATTACATTACTTACAAAGATGTCAATATCAAAAAGTATTAGAAACACAGACGATAGGAAGTCCTAAAAAAATACAACCAATAAAATAATATGTTTGTGTGTTTAGAATATCCAGGATGTTCGGGATCAACGAACAACAAGAAGACTCTAAATTATTGGTCTTTTAAGATATGAACATTTTACTGGGTAGAACTTTATTTTATAAAAATCTGTATAGATTCTCAACAATATTTTTTTTATAAAATATAAAAAACTAAATAACAAATGTCGATTTTATTTTCGTTGATTTCTGGTGACGGGGCGAAAACCTAGTACTACTGATACTATACATCGCTCAGAATCGTTGTTTGTTTACATTGATATAATATTGCTTTTAGTTTGTAAACTAAATATAACCCTAATGTATCCCGTATCTTCCCAACAATATCTTACACAAAGTGTTAAGTAAAATTAGATTGTTTTCATAAACTGAAAAATATAGCTATATCGGAAAAAAATTACTATAAATAAAAGAGTAGATTTGTATAGATTTTGTATTTTTTTCCGCCATATAATTGAATAAGTTGATTATCCTATCAATTTCATATATTATTTTGAAAAATTATATGAAATATTATCAATCGACTAGGTACAAGAACCGTCATAATATATTATATAGTTTGCTGAATAATAAGATTTTTTAATTTTTGCCTCATATTAATATATTAATATAGTAGATGTAGTGAATTAATTTATGGTAAACGTAATTTATTATGACGGATAAGATAACTTTCAAGTAAGGTCATTCAAATTTCTAATTTATTATCGTGCATCGACTAAAATAATAATTTAGTTGATAAGTGACATCCCAGGAAGTTTAGTAGATAATTCCCGTACAGGGCACGTCAAAATAATTATTTTAAGGAGTTACTTAAATGAGATCTTCCGAAAAATACTTGAGTAAATTATTTCAAGATAAAATCTAACATAAGAATAGGTCATAACTGCAGTAAACAAATTATGGACCGGGGACGTTTATGAGGTCAAAATCATGATTTAATTTCGTTTTTTATCGTTAAATGTACAGGCATCTTTCTACTATATTCAATATAATAATAACTTTACTCGGATTCTTTACGTGAATTGTGTGATTTTTACAAAATGATGTCTAAAATACCGCGCGGAAATCATTCGTCACAATACATTAAACAAAATGTAATGGAAATTATCGTTCGATACGAACTCAACCCATATCTATTTATTTAAATGTTTAAAGTTTTTAAGTTATAAAAACCCGGACATATTTTACACCGTGAAAAATCATTGCAATCAAAAAACAATCATGAACATAACTCAGATAACTAGTAAGATTATAGAATTAGTCGTTATTTTCTCCATGTAATCGACAGATCAACAAAAATAAAACCAGCAAATCGTCATTTGTTGTCATTTTTTTCAAATTGTTTAATGAAAGCTGTTGAGAATCTAAAAAAATATTTAAAATAATGTAACGCCAGACAAAAATTCCACGCCTATTTGGCTAAACGATGTGATCCCTTTTGATCATTTTTAGTAACCAAAATAGTTTTTCCCATGAAAAAAAACGCATCTTAGTACAATCAATAGGTAGCTTTTTCGCTACACTCGAATCTAAATCTTAATGTTTACATACCTAAATTATTTAGATCGTCCTATTTTTATTTCGATCACAAATATCTGGCAATGTCAAAAATATTTTCGATTTCTAGAAAACCGTAAGCCCTAAAACCACGATGTCGTATATTATAGATTATAATTTTGTAATATAAATTTATGTCCCGGTCACAGAAAATACGTCTAATCCGAATTAAGTGTCCACTGAAAATGTTATTAAAAGGCGACAACAAGCGGTATAGGAACGTTTATAATTGGGTCGGAAAACTTGGAAAATTTTCAGAGTTTCTATGTAGGTGTACCGCAATCTGTGAACGCGATCGCAGTCAAACAATGTAACAACGGTCGCGGCGTGTTCAATTAAAATATTAATCCTCTGATAATGTGATAGGATAGCAATATTTGTTTGCATATACTTTTCATCTCAAAACTCGATAGTGAAATTCCTGAAAAATAAACTCTAAGATCAAATAGACCGAACCTCCTCCTTAATTTTTGGTCTTTTCCCAGTTACCCCTCTTCCCACTGGTGTGGGTGTTCCTTAGTAGTTATCATATTTCATTGAACAATTTCTCTTAATTCAATTATTTACCATTAATTAAACAAAATCTTACTCTATAGGTAATAGACCTTAACAAATGCTCTTATGAAATCGACCGGAAAATCGGTATTCGAGCATTTTTGTTTTAAAAGAAAATTCGATTAAAGGAGGAAGAGCTGAAATCGTAATATTTTCCTCGTACGAATGTTTGACTTTTTTAAATTTCTGAATTCCCGCGGTCTTCATTGTAGTAATACAATACAGTCCGAGTGATGGTGGCCGGAATGGATTTTATTTTCCTCGTCTTGCAAAAACATAACGCGGTGCTATTAATGCAGGTATATTATTATGACGTCAGCCAGAATAAAAAAAAAAAATAAGAAAAAAACCCGTCGTTTCAGTCAGAAAAATCGACTCGAACGCCTCGCCCACGGAAAAAAAAAAATTATCTCACTTTGGCTCCGCGCACAATGAAGTGCACGTCCATTAAGGGTCGTGTCGGGCTTATATTGTACGAGGTATATACGTATATACAGAGAGATCGGCCGCGGATTCGGACACCGCGCGCGTGGTGAAATTCGGGGACTTGACGGATAGGAAGCAATTTCGTTTCGTTCGCGCACGACGTTTTCCTGTTCCGGAAAGATTTTCCACGCCATTTGGCATAATCCGGACGACGGACATTTCGCACGGCAGCGTATTACCATTTACCGTCACGTCGTGTTCTTTATACAGAATATCGTGTGTCGTACCTAAACGCGCGTTCCACATGATAATAATTATTGTCGTTTTATATATTATCACGTATTTGATGCGCCCGTCATACGTACGGCTCATCTCTGTCCGACGACCGTAACCGGGTCCTGAACCTCCCGTATTATACAGAGTGGGGTGTTCCAATTATTTAGAAACAACTTATTCGACTTTAGACAAGTATTTAAAACAGTGAAGGCTCACACCAAATCCCATTAAAACTGAAGTCACGGCTTTCCATATTAATAACGAATTGGTTGATTATAACCGGGAAATCGCTTTTCGGGAACTAAAAGCATGTACCTAACCCCAAATATCTTAGACAGATCCCTATCATTTAAAGCTCGCTTAGATAATGTTACGTCTAAGATCGGCAACCGCATCAACATAATCCAAAAATTCACATATAATGATTGGGGCGCCGACTCCTCAAATCTGAGATCTTCCACTATTGATTTGGTCTATTCTGCAGCCGAAAACTGTGCTTGGTCTAGTTAAATTACGTTCATATCAAAAAGATGGACACTCAACTTAATCAAAATATGCACAGGTACGATCAATCTGTCACTATAAAACATTAATAAATAACAATAACAATAAATTATTATTTTATCGTGTTGTCAGTTTCCAAAAGGGACCAGACTTAAGTTTAAAATGTAGATCTTCATAGCGGACATACTGCTGAACCTAACTATCAGGTTACTATTTACTTTCAAACTAAGTCTGTACGTTAACGCCGTTTTAACTACACCGTGGTTCGATTGAATATTATTGAATTCGTAATTTTGGTTTAAATTTTAAAACGAATTCACAACAATTACGTGAACGTTTGTTAGAAACGAAGTAAATTTGGTTTTAAAATTATTACAAACATAAATTACCAATAAGAAATTTCAGAAACATGCCAGTAAAAAGTTGTTGATGATGACACATACGTTTCTAAGCAATGTGTCGGTGTAGTAAGATGGTTAGGTAGCTTGATGTGTAGTAAGTGTAATGTCATTTCGATTGTAGCGAGAAACATCTTTTGGGGGTTTATTTAATCCATATTTGGCGCGTATACCCATAAATGTATTTACCAAAACACTACTGATTAGTATGTTTTTACGGGCGACGCCCTCTAGTTACATTTACTTACACTATCAGATTAGGTACACGTAACTTACAGTATTGATTGTTCAGATACTTATTAACAATCAGTCGGACTAAACGACAAAAGACATTGGTCCGTTAACAATAATATTAACAATAATTAACAAACGTCGAAAAGGCTCATTTTTCATATTTATCGGCGGTGCTAATGGGAATGCAAAAAGAAATTTCGGAGCGGGTGGCAAACAGGGGTACTCTGGAATTAATCACTAATTTCATGAACCAGCGATTTTCTCGGAGGATTTTAAATGAATTCGATTTCTGCTTTTTTTCCAACCATTAAAGTAATTACGGAATAGTTTAAACTTTATTTTCATACTATATAATATTAAATCTCTGAAACTTTTTGTTTTGGTTAGGCAAATTTTGTCACGCAGTACTTTTAGAAAATGCAACGGAATTACTATCAGGCAATATTGTTACGGTTTATTCGAAAAGTTTATCGACATTTTCAGCAATTTACTCCCTATATTCACGCACGTGTAACAAAGGAATGCAGAAGTATTCTATTTCCAACTTACCGATTGATTTAGTGAAACGGTAAAAACTCTGAAAGCAGATTTGAATTTTTCGTTAAGTCTATTCAAAATCGACTATCCCACTTTTTTGATTTTACATTTTCATTTTTTTGATAGTTGAAAAATTCGATTATTCCTTTTTTGTTAAGGCTTTGTTTTTTTTTTTTAGGATTTAGGGTGGGATGATAAATCGGCAATGTGAGACGACGCGTATAAGACAAAGACAGTAAATCGCCTCTTCCGATATGTTGTTATGCCGTTTATCGTTATTGTAAATGTCTAAAACTGCAGTGATTCGGTCTGAATGAATAGGCGGGTGAAACGGTTTTTTTTTTTTTTTTTTTAGCCGACAGGTTTCTTTGACGGGCCCGGCGGCGGTTTTCGGCGATGTAAACGTTGAATTTCGTACCCCGCGGTGCCACACTGCGTACGCCACTGCAGACACTACACGCGTGTGAACGATTATAAATATAACAACGGCATCACTCTAAACAATTTACATATTATTATTATTATTATTATATTGCGTTTCGGCGGTTCCCGAAAACTTTACGGCCGCTCTAGCCGGCGCGTTATACTTCCGAGTGGTAAATATCCGCCGACCTCGCGCTCCAGAATAATAATAATAATTATTATTATTATTATTATTATATGCACGCGGCGGCGGTTGCGGTGTCGGGGCGCGAGTCGCGACGAGTGTCGCCGTCACCGACACCGGGCGCGGGCGCGCGCGTCATCGGAGATTATTCGCCTCCTCCGCCGCCGCCGTTGCGAGTGATTAATTATCGTTCTTCTCGGCGCGGGCCTTATACCGTATTATACACGCGCGTCGTACACACGTACGCGCCGTACACACGTCTCCTCGAGGCGCTCGCACACGCGGCGGATACAGGGTGACGGCGCAGGCGTCCCCGCGGAGATGCGGCGGTGTCGCGACCGTTTCGTGAAGCCCGGGTTAGGGGTCGGATTAGCTTACTTAAAAGGAATTTTTCGTTTTTCGTTTTTTTTTTTTTTTTTCGGACGGGTTGTACCGGCTGCGTGATCGTGATTTTCGTCCGTAAACGACGAAAGTAGTTTTACAAACGCGCTTTGCCGTTGAAATTTTCGATTTCCGCCGATCCGCCGGCGGGACGACGTTACACTTTTAGGTTTCGGTAGGACAGGGAGATAGTGTAGTGGAACGCTGTTCGGACGCTTCACGACTCTAAGCGACGGACAACGAGGGCGACGAAGAAATAATGTAACCGTTTTATAGCTACTTGTTACTTCACACGTCAACCGAAAAAAAACCTAGTCCCGAAAAAAGTTAATACTTCCGAAACACCGTCATGTTCGTATTATCTTTGCGGGACACCCTGTATACGCGTATTATACACTACCACTACACACACACACACACACACACACACACACACACACATAGATACGGCATAATAATACGAGTATACGCCGACAATATAATATATACACCGACGACAAATAGTGTACACCGCGAGCGTGTGCGAAGCGGATAGGGGATTAATTAATTGGTCCGAATTACGGCCCGGTGCAGAAGCGTTTCGCGATCGCGTATATTATAGGAATGGGCGTAGTCGTCGTCGCGTACACAGTCCTGCAACGATTATGCGCGTGACAGAGTGTTACTGTTATTGTAAACGTCCATATTTTTCCCTGCTCACCCTCTCCCGCCTACCCACCTTGAAAATCGAAGAAATGTTCGTTATTATTTTCCAATTCATCCGTGAAAAACCCCGAAAAAAAATTACTCGCGTTTCAAAATAAAAGGAACGGAATAATGGGTGACTGTCCCTCCCTCTTTGACAGCCTTTAGACAGGCGTCATTTCAGGAATTCAAACTATACTTTGGCAGTCCTATTTTTTAATTTTTTTTTTTAATACGTTTCTTGGCCCGAACAAAATGTTAAAATTACGCCGTAGCTGTTAAAATGTAAAATGCAAAAGGTAATCATCGAACCTGCACTTACAATGGTCGCTTCTACCGGAATCCGGCCGTCAGAGATGCGAGAGTGAGACCGGTTGGTACCGTGGTTATTAGATACCTCGACTAAATAAACAGGCATTTCAGCAAGATAACAATGTGCATTAAAATTGACGTCTATTGCGCAATCGGCCAATTTTAAATGGGGCCACAAAACTTTTTGTTTTTTTTTTTTTTTTGTTTTTAATTGATATTTTTCAAAAAACTTGTAGCTCGCTATATATCAGTGACTATAGCCGTTTCTAGGCTCTATGAAAATGTGGTTATGAGCAAAAAATTTAAAAAATCTAATGCCAAATCACTCCCAGTCTAATGGGGAAAAGCCTATTTATCGGGCCCTTCATTTTACAATGAGTTATTTCATGGAAAAATGAACTATGACCATGGCAATATCAATGTTTTTGCGAAGAGAGAGGAGCATTTTTTTTAGTGCCGCAAATTAAACAGGATAACATATAAATTGCCCGGTAGAGGGCGAAATGTCTTCCCTTACAATTTGAACACTCTATCACATTCTAATTATGATTATTGAACATAATAATTTGAAATTTGTTATGATTATTTTTTTTCGCGGTCGTTTCTCATATATTCGGGACCGTAGAAATTTAAAACCACCGTTTAATTCGAGGTCCGTGACCTGATCATATTATACTTTTATATTGTGTTAGATATTTTGGAAATTAAACATTGTGACCTCAAAAAGTGTTTGTTTAGATTTTAGACTATGGTTGGCAGATTTGTTGCTGAGGTGTGATTTAAAAGTCTCAATATTACCAGGATTAAGCTGAAGTCTTCATTGGTTGTAGTTATTATCCAAGACCTAAGTAGTAATTTTAGGTCTACATTGAGAATTTTTCACAGTCCTCGAAATCCACCTCTTGGGATACAGCATCTATGTAGTACGCGTAATATATGAACTATTTAGAGTCTGACGTATTTTGGTAAATCATTATAATATACAAGTTTAACAAAACGGGAACAAGGGTGAACCTTGTGCAAGGCCGCTATATTTTTTGTTGGCTTTATTAATCAATATGAACTGCGAATTTTTGATGATTGAGTGAATTGTTTAAAATGTTGGCAACTCTTAAAAATGGAAAGGGCAATCTTCCATATCGTATCACTTACCACTTTTAAGTCTATAAATGTGGCGTTAGTTTTTCTTCTTTTTCTAAGCATCCTCCTATAAATGTGGCCAGGGATAGAACTTGGTCACAGCAACTACGCATTGGTCTAAAGACTGCTTGAAAGACTCGATGAGAATTCGGGCATTTACGATAAGCATTATGAGCTTTTTACGAGTTTAAAACATGTGCTTAACAAGATTGTACAGCTAGATGATTGGTTGTAAGGTTTATCTGGCTTATTCTCGTTTTTCGTGAAAATTACCTATACTCAACCTCTGAAAAAATATAGGTAGTATCACGTGTTTTGCTAGTGAGGTACGTCCCATGACTCTCAGGGACAAATGGACTATTTCCACGTCCTATAGCGTTTAACTAGTTCTCCCCTAAGGTCCACACTCATCATAATTCCCACTGCCAAGAGAGAATTTTTTTTAACAATTTCGTCGATATGGATAAGTCTAATTTTCAGCAGTGTATGACTATAATAATCATACTGCATGTAGGCCGTAGGGTCTCGAGGATGGAAAATTATGTTACGCGTTCATTGCATTATATAATATAGATATCACGATATCGGAGATGTTGTGTATCCGTCATCACGATCGGTCTCGACAACTATACCAACATTATTAGCGTACACCTAATAATAATAATAAAAATAATAATAATAATAATATAATATACACTGCTACCGCACGTACTCACTCGCCCGATCGGAAACAGACGACGAGGATAATCCAAGTACGGCTATATAATATAAATATATATACGTGTGTACAGCGGCCGATTCGATTTGAAATTCCGAGCGAGCTGAAGCTTTATTGGTTTTACATTGATGTGTTTTTTTTTATATATATATATATACAAGCGTTTTCGCCCCGTATGTCACGTGTCGGACTTATCACGGTTACAGATCACGGATATTGCGGGACGCGAATGGTAATTTAAAGAGTAGGAAATAGGTCAATTGTGTATATAAATATATATATATATATTGCTTGTTTTTTTGTATGTATGTGGAAAACTACTGAAAAAATATCCTTATTTGTTTTTTTTTTTTTTTTCAAGAAATAGGTTTGTAATTGCTTTAGATTCTGAACGAAGCTAGGAATATACTAAATTTAATATGATATGTTCTTATAATTATTATTATTGTTTATTGTGATTGTAAACAACTCTTCTACCAGAAATATTGCTCCAATCAACCTTCTTAGAAATTTTCTTGTAGAATTTTGCAACTAGTTGGTGCATTAATGAGGTATTCTTTTAATAAATGAAGAGAACTGTCCATTTGTTGTATAATTTTTGTTGATTTCTATCTTGTTAACAAATGAAAAAATTCGACGAACGAATAATAATATTCTGGTCAGGATCATTTTTTATGAGCAATGATTTTTCATTTGGGAATTTGTGTTATAAAATAAAATGATAATAACTTTGTATCATATTGTTTTTATTTATGTTTAATTTTTTGTCTTAGAAAATGTTCAAAAATTCCTCCATTATTTTCCATACACGGTTTCAGTAAAAAAAACGAATTATTTTAAAATTTCAAAAATCTGTAACTCGGTTAATTTTAGGTTGAGATTCATGAAGTGAATGGATTAAAATGACTTAGAAAAAAATGTATCTATCCATATCTGATAACAAAAATAAGGGTGACTATTCAAAAACAGTAATTTCAGTTAAGCACGCGCACTGAAAGAGACGAAATATTTAAAATTATTTGAAAGTGTGTAAACACTGTATAGTTTATTAATTTTCTTAGTTTAAATGTACAGAATTTTTTAAAATTTAGCCGCTATATTCACGTACGTTGTACTTCCACTCATTATTTTTTTATTTTTTTTTTTTATGATTTTTCAGTACACCCATCAATTAGTACGTGATTTGCTTATATCTGTTTGACATATTTCAGAATTTGTTTGGATGCATTTTTACCGGAACTTTAAAATATAATATTATTTTAACACTTTTACATGTACTGTACAAAAAAGGAAGAGCAGATACCGGGGCCCTTATCTTGATAATAACTCTCAACATCATAAAACACGATGCGGAATGTAGACTTTCGTGCAACATTGCAATAGTCTGGATCCCTACGTATTCTGTTCACATCTGCGAAGGCATGCTAGCTGATATGTAGGTGGCTTGCCTTTATGTTTAATTATTTCACTCGGTGAAAACGGTAGAAAAGGGTTTTCGTTTTTGAAAAACCTGGGTAATGACGAACACCACATTTGTCAGTGCCATTATGCACAGAAGTTGCAACAGTAGCAGCCCGCAGCCCGGGACCGAGCGTGATACGTGAATATCTATTACGGGAATTATTACAGTTTCAAATTAAACAAATGTGTTTTATCGAAAAACATAATATATTATAACAACATATAGATGCCCGTCAAATGCAGAACAGAATCTCGCCGACTATTCCAAACGTTGATTTTTCGATTTTTTTTTTTTTCTGACATTTCGAATAAAATATTATTGTAATTCCCTCGAAACCGTGTTATTATAGTGTTACACTCGATTATTTATAGCTTTATGAGATTTTTTCGCCATGTATTAGACTCGAAGAGTGCCGATAGGAAAGTATTGGTTTGTATTCGAAGTGAATTGGCCCCGCAAAAATGTTTAAACATTTAACATGGGATTCGTCATAAATTTTACTCAATTGAAAAAAAAATCAAACCTCATATAACAAGTATTCTTTTTAAGCGTTTAAAGTTCAAATTTTAGCGAAAATCGTAAAAACCATTGTATTTCAAAACGATGTTAAAAACATGTAGCTCAGAAACATTTTTTGTTAACAATGATTTATCATTGGGTAAAGATGTAAATTAAATTAATTTATAAAATATACTACCTTTCTTTTTTAAAAAATTAGAATTTATAGCACGAAAATAGTTTGAACAATAATAATAACTACAAATTTATAGAGGGTGTCCATTGAACAAAAAAAATACTCGATACTTCGTTTTTTTCAATTGAACTGTAATATATAACTTTCGAGAAAAAATATCTATAAATTATTTAAATGAATCAATAATATACTGCAGGGAATTTTACTCAAATTATCCAGTGAGATGCACTTAAAAATGCGATTTTTTTTAGGAAGACCGGTGATACCAAAAGACAATTATCGAGTCTAATTTCAAAATTATAACCTTTTGTGTGTGTACGTGCGCAATAAAACTAACGCACTTGTTTTTTTATCCTGAAAATTACCCAAGATCATAAGTTAATTAAATTTTTTTTTTTTTTAATTTTTCAAAAAAATTTAAAACGCATGTTATCAAATTGTGTGTTTTAGACTCTGAGCTCAGCGATAAATTTATTGGTTTTACTCTGATCTTTTTTTTTATTTGTAAATACCATTGTTTTACCAGAAATCCAATCAAAAAATTCCAAGAGACGTTTTTTTTATTGCATTTCAAATCTAGTTAATGCATTAAATAGGGCATTTTTTGATTTTCTGTGTAGTTTTCTTAATAATTGGGCAAAACCAGAAAGAACGTATAAAGAACTGGAAAGTTTACAAAATAACAGTTTTGTTATTTTCAATTGTCTTTTCTTTTTTCTTGTTAACCGGTTAAAAATAATCATAGACCTGAAATTACCATAGAATTTTAATAATGCCTTTTTTTCACACACTACCAAAGTTTTTCAAAAATGTTGACGATTTTTAAGCTATTCATAGACATTTGACCTTTACTAGTTCTTTAAGTTATCAATTGATATTACGTAAAAAAAAAAAAAATCAAATAAGGCCCAATAAATTGCACTTAATACGAACATTTGTAAAAAAATTTATTATATAAAAAATCGGGTTGAACATGGTTGTTGTAATTGTACAATTTTAGAGAATTATTATTTTGCAACTACCATGTTTAACACTATATTAAGACACTGTGTAGTTCAAATAATTTATCAAAATATATATTAGATCACAATCATGCCGATCAGTACGCCATCGCATAATAGGCAACATCCGACTCTTTTCAACAGTCTTTTTGCGCTTTTTCTTAAGCTTTTCTTCCTAGTGGTTACAAGCTCATCTACTGTCATTTTATCAGTCTCCATTATCTGAACTTTGACTTGGCATTGACACTTGTTTCCACTTTGTAAATTTCCTATTCCGTTTTTAATAATAATAATCTATTTTACAGAATAAAATTCCAATTTCAAACATATAACGATAAGTGTGCATGTGTAAATGTATTTCATAATATAATAATAGATAACATACATAGTAGAGACATAAATTATAAAATAGTAATTATTTAACTCTTTTAAGGTTTTAATATTAAACAGGTCTAAGTTATTAATAGAGTTTCCAATAGACATTAATACATTAGCGGGATAATTGAATATATAATTTGAATTGATATAAGATTAATAAAATAGACATTTATTCCAAAAATTAAATAAAATCACTCTGAAGTTTATTCATTCCAAAATCTCGGGACAATCTATTAAATTATGTAGTAGTTTAAAGAGAAATTTAAAATTTAGCATTTTAAATATTTTTTTAGATGAAACTATTTAAAAAAAATACCTATATTAATATATTCTTAATGAGGAAGTCTTTTAAAATTACACTTAAAAGATAAAAATCTTATACAATTTTTTTGGACGCTAGATAGACTCGAATTTTGACAAATACTATCTGAATGTCAAACTAAAGAGACATATTCATTGTAGAAACGCACTAATGAATAACACACAATTTTTAATGTAGAAGAATCATTGAAGTCAGTACACATACGTTTTAATAATCCCAATTTCATGAATGACTTATTACAAATGAAATCAACATGACTATTGAAAGATAGTTTTGTGTCAAATAAAACTCCAAGGTTTTTAGTAATATTCGAACGGTCTAAGTTTATATTAATAACTGAATAATTAAAATAAAGAATATTTTTTTTCAAAGAAAAAGACATAATGGAGCATTTATAAGTATTTTAAGACATTCCATTTTTGTTGCATCACTTATACAAATTATCTAGGTCAGCTTGAAGTTCCGATAATCCTCAATACATTTGATTTGTTTAAATAATTTAGTGTCATCAGCAAATAATTTTTGACTTGGTATCCACTCTTATTTTCGTCTTGTCGGTCTCCTTTTCCAACCTTAACGACCTCTGTTCTCGATTTTGACTCGACGACCTCATTTGTTTCTGCTATCGCAGTAAACATAACAAATTGTGTACTTCTCCAAAACTCACATATCATGCAGTTGTTATTAATATTTATTACTACTAGTTGTCCCGCTTGGCATTTTCTACACACAATATTGAACGAACAAAAAAATATGATAAAATGAAAACGTGTTTCCCCGTAACTTCCCGCTTACACCACCATTACATTTACCGGTGTTGCCCTATAGTTAATTTTTTTATAAAAGGTAATCTCTTATCCGTAATAACCGAATAAACAAATTATAATTTTTTTTTCCACCCATGTCACCAAGATAAGTAGTGACCCATAATTAAAGAAAAAAAAATTCAATTTTCATATCAAACATTTTAAAGTGTCTGTGTGGAGTTACACTTTAGGTGTTGAATTTCGAAAATCAAAAATCAAGATCATTTGCTTACGTATATAAATTTTCAGACTCATATGTGCGTTAGATTCAAACTAAGTCGGACACAAACAAATAAACAGATAGGCAGAAACTTTCTTTAAATATGGGGATTACAGTCACAAAAAAGTGGTATTTAAACTGAAAAGCTAAACAAAACTATAGGGTTAGAGTTTAACTGATTAATATCCGTTAAATATTCGTAAATATTATGAACTTTCAAAACATGTATAACTGTACTCTGTTCAGAACCGCTTTTTGTTAACAATGGTTAATCTTTGCTTACAGAAATACATTTAATTTCCTCTCCACCTTCTCAACTTCTCACCTAGAACAGTGGCCCACCCATCGTGCGAAGTATGTTCATTTGTTTATTTTCCCGTCATTACATTTTACATTTTTTTTTTTTTTTTTTTAATGTAACAATTAAAACGTAGTATTGGGTAATTATTTCTTTTAAACGCGGTTTTACTGTGATGTGTATTTTTGTTGTGCCTGTAAGCAACTATTCTACCAGAAATTCACTTAAAATCTAAAAGTTGAGCGTAATTTATCAGTTTTTTTTTTTTATAATCGTTTTAGTTTAAATTTTGTCAAAAGTCGTAAATATCTAAGCATCTCAAACATCACTTAGAATAATTGTTCGTTAAAAATGATTTATTATTAAATACAGATATGTGTATATTTAATTACTCTACACATTCTAACTTTTTATGATTATCATTGCTTATAATTTTTTTTCCCAAAAAACAATAACTATTAATAATTATAGTAAAATGTTTCGCTTTTAAAGCTGTACGTTTTAAATTTGTTGAAAAATCGAAACTGAAAATCGGAATTATGAATATTTTATATAAATGTTTTTCCCGCTAATTTTGGATACTTTAAGTTAAGCGGTTCCCTCACAACCAAATTTAGTGAAACTTGAGTATTAGAGTTGTTTAATGGGCTAATTGAAGTAATAACATTTAAGTCGAATTTCAGTATTATGAATTTCATCACATTATTGCTGAGGGAGTGTGTTTTTAACTTTGTACACGCCTACGGACTCAGGAAGATCTTAAAACTAAGAAGATGAAATGTTGTATATTTCGAGGATGCGCCTTTTGGAGGTTTCGACTTTTAACCTCCTCCCCAACCATGTTTATGCTAACATGTCATGCTTTGAGCAAAATGCCGGAGTTTAAATACTCCTTAATAACTAAAACGCAATAAAACACTGTCAACCATAACCATTTTAGATCAATTAAAAAAAATAATAATAACAATAAAATATTGTGACAGCGACAAATCGGCTGCGGGGAAATTCGACTCTAGTGACGGAGCTAATCTGCCGCTCACCGGCGTTTTATATTATTATTGTTATTTCGCCGCGTTTAATTAATACTTTCTACATTACGAATTAAGGCGATCCCGTAATAATATTTATGTAGGGATATTAACTAAGAGAGAGAGACAGAGTGAGGCAGTGAGAGAGGGACCTTTTATCCAGCTCCGTTTTAACGATTCGAAACAATATACCTAACCTACCAACGTTATATTATTATTATACATTATCTCCCGGGTCTTCAGAGATTAATTGAAAATACCTTTCGAATAAAATATAAAATATATATTATATGTACTAAATTATATACCTATTATAAAATGCAGCGCTAACTACAGACATTAATCTACATAATAATTTACCCAACAAATATATATATATAGTCAAAAAATAATCCCACCGTTTAACGTTCGCTTCAATATTATTACCGGTATACCTATATATAAGTATACATACATAAATTGGAAATAATTCCCTTTTTGAAAGGTGAAAATTATTCGAAAGCCTGCGAGTGCCGCCTACGTGACAACGCGGAATTAAAACGCGATTGTATACAAATTCAAATTGCGTATCCGCCGGCCGAATACCCGCGTTTCTTCCGCGGCGTTTTATTTATTTAGACTTTTGAAACGCCGGCCGTCGAACACGCAAATTCTGTAAACAAACCGTGTATAATAATATAAACGGTCGATTATTTTTTATTGGTTTTTTTTTTTTCGTTCCCTACAACCCCTATATTTTTATTTGGTTTTTTTTTTTTTTCGTTGCCCCGATCGATGTTATAATTTATAGTTAACAACGTAACATTTGTTTAAAAAAAAAATAATAATAATAATAATAATAAATAAACAACCAAAATCCGAAGAATATTTATTAGGTATTTACATCGAAAAAATGTAAATGTATTTCGCGTTCAAACGAAACACCCTGTACATACGGTGTTATACTTCACGGGGATTCATTTCGTAAAATTGGTCTTTTTAAGAGATAGACGTATTACGCGGCTCGTGAACCATATCCGCGATGCGAAATCCGTTTTTAGGTTCGTGAACTGGATAATCACTTCATTCATTTCGCGAGATGGAAATACTTAGTTATATGCACTCTGCGAACCGGATATACGTTTTCGCAAAAAAGACACTGGAGATTAATTTTAAGTAATTCGTTTCGCGATTTAGACATTCGTACGACGGAATAATATATAAATAACCAACTACTGTATACGTATATATTAATATATATTATTTTAATTATTTTTCGTACACTGGAAAATTTATTAATTCGTATATATATATATATAATATATACAAAATGACAATGCTATATTATATAGACCGCCAAAACGGTTTTATTAAAATAATTTCAACCGATCAATAATGTTTAATTAATTTTAAATCATTGAATACATAATAGAAAATTTAAACCAAAAACAGTATTATAGTAATGCGTATATTAGACTTGGGTACCTATTTAACGTACCCGTACATGTGTTTATTTTGATTATTTGAAAAAAAAAGCTGATACGTGCTCACGGTCCACGGGTAGGCCACTGTTGTTGATTCTTAGCTGTGGAGGTATGATAAACGGGATAATTTAGATAATATAATATACTGTATGTAACGGTACATCTTTACGAACAAAAAACTCTTTTGAACGGAGTAATACTAGTCGTATTTTTCCCGTGCCACCAAGGAAACCGAGAAATCAATAGAAATTAAACACGTAGGGGGATGAACTGCAAAAAAATGTTGATAAATGTTACGAATAAAGTAACGTCGGACAGAAATTTCGCATTTATTAATTTCATTTGTAATAGAAAATAAAATCGAATCATGAAGCTGGCAGAGTCGATCAATATTAAAATTTAAAAGTTCACCGTGTATTGACCTGACCGTAAACAATAAAAAACAAAAAATTCAATGACCAAACCCGAACAAAAGTGTCTAGAAATAGAACTCATGATTATTTTTGTTTGATTAACGGGAAATATTTAGCGCCGTTGGTAAGCCCACTATTTTAGGTAGACATTTTGAAAAGTATAAGATATAAGAGCATAAGTTTTATTCACTGGAAGCAACGACAAACCATTTCAATCAAAAAACTATTACGAACGGAGCTCGATAAGCTGGTAACGTTACAGTAATAGTAGCATTGATTTTACAGTACAACATTCCAAAATAAATGGTAATAGTTATATTGTATCCCTATAGTAAACCAAGAAATCGACAAAAATAAATATTTGCCGATAAAACTTAGTGAAACTTATAGCATTTTCGCCATGCTTAGGATCTAAACATTAAAATACAATTTTGTACCGTATGTATTTATTTATAGTTGTAAAAAACAATAGTAATTATAATTATATGTGTACGTTTAATATACGTTAATTCTAACGAAATCGTGTAATAATATTGTATTATTTTGAACTATGTGTAAATACCCATCACTAAGGAGAGAAAAAATTCATGAATTAGACGTTAGCGACGAACGTAAACAGAATTTTAGGTCTTCAAAAGCGTACATGTAACATTATTATATGCAATAAGCTAGTAGAAAATAGTATACAAATATAAAATAAAAAAATCCCTCGGGAACATTTAAAACGGATTACATTCTTCAGTCGGGTAGGAAGGCCGAATCGTCCACAACTGCTGCAGTCTCGCAGCCAAACGTCAATGTAATTGTACGACTATATGTGATATCGCGAATTCGCGGCATTTCCAATCTTGATATTGGAACCTTTTTATAAAAGATTTCAAAGATCCACGAAACCCTTAAATATTTTTATACCGAATAGAAATCATTTCCGGAACATTAATTTCTTCGTTCTACAATAATCGTTACACGATATACTCGTAGTTTATTATCTCAGCGACCCCGCGTGAATCCCGACCGCGCGCTATCTATTCATTTTAAGTAGTTTTTAGACAATTTCTTTTTCTTATTTAACTTTCCTAATCCACTTAAATCCCTAAACACAAAATAGAATCATATACAGAGTGCCCCACCAAGAGATATACCCATTGCAATATATGAAGTAATGATGAAAATAAAACTCTGTTTTTTTTACTTACAAAGATAAAAACTATACATATTCACAATTCAATTAAATTATTATATTTTGGTAAACAATTTATAAGAATAGGTATTTTGTAGATTTTATATTATTCATTTCTGTTTTCATTAACTTTTTCCATTACATTCATACTTTTTTTTAAATTTAGAAAGAAATATAGTATAATTTATAACTATAGTTGTAGTGTTTGAAATTATCTCATCTCGTTTTCTGTTAAGTTTTGGTTCTGTTTCAGAACACTATTATGTTTAATAGGCACAATATTTCACTGTAAACTAACTTGTTTTAAGAATATTTTATAAATGTTTTAATTAAACAATTAACATTAATTTAAATGGAAACGAAAAACAATTTTGATAAAATTGACACAAGTCTATGTATATTAATTTCCTGTTATTTCACCTGTGACCCCTATAAATATGTGTACAACACAATATCATATTTAAGAAAAATATTTGTTTTTTTTTTTTTTTTGCAAATTTTTAAATATTCCCTTTGATTCCCGCCAACATTCTCTCGGGAATTGCTCGGCTATTATTGATTTTTACTAACTGAAAAGTGACATATCCTAGTCTGCGCATTTAAATAAAACTAATAGCCATTATGCTTCACTCAGAATATTAAACAACTAATTTAAAATATTTAGGAACATTAGATATTGAAATGGAGGGGAAAAGGGCGTATTCGCAATACTCAATATGTCTTATTTTTAATTTTGGAATTATGATCAGTTTTATTGTTCGAACAAATGTTAGTTAATTTTAAAAACAGCAATTTCGGTTTGTTTTCAAGTTTATTACCTAATTTTATACGGCCCGCCTAGTTTGATTTTGTATAGTATAAGTAATAAAATGAGTTTGGAATTGTTAAACCGTTTACAAGCATGGTTACTATAATACGAAAATCGTGTTCCTTTTTCGCTCGACAATCATCTATATAATTACTTGTTTTTATCCCTTTAATGAATTCATTGAAACTAACCGTTTAAAAAAATGAATTCAACGTATTAGAAACCATTAACTACACGCGGGAAGGGGGGGAAATGATTTCCATCACGGAAAAACTTAACGAACTTCTTGAAAACGTTTTTAACGTCATCAAATCGGAAGCCCTTGCACTATAATATAATAAACATAAACTTTTAAACAACGTATTATAATTATAACTAAACAGGTATGCGCTTTCTTTTTTTGGATTTGTGATAGAAATATTGTAGCTACTATCGTATTTGAATGCATTTTTTGATTAATTTTCTCGGTAGATAATTTATCTTGCTTTAAAATTCAAAATATTGCAAATTATACAATAACTATAATATAAGTAATAAATTTAAGTTTAAACTCGTTAAAGATTAAACCTACATTATATTATGTTTGCTGATGGTATTCATATTCTAAAGATAGAACACAATATATTTTGAATTATCTCTGGTGTTTTAAGTTACGACAACAAAATTCGTAAAACTTCTTAGATATTACATTATATAATAAGCAACGTTGTCTCTACTACGACGGTTACGAAATTTAAGACTATTTTTGATCATTCCAGTCTACTACCTGATAACGAGTGCACCTTTTTATGTCTCCAATTACATTTTATATTCCGATATATGACATACATAGATATCATAGTATCCAAAACTACATCCGGCTTCTATAAACATCTCTGATGTCGCTAAACCAACCAATTTTTAAATCCAAATTATAAACCATAATTAATATCAATTCTATAAGTTTCACCATTATAGGTGACTCGTTTTATTTACCAACTCGTGTCAACTGTTCATCCGCTCATAAGCTAATTGTAAAAAAAATCAATTTGCAGATTGTATATTTCTAACAAAAATCTGTTTACAAAATGTATTAAACTTAAGAAAATCGCTTCCAATCCCCTTACAAATTAAGTATAGCAAAGTCTTTAACTTCAAGATTCAGTCGTAAATACCACTATAATTTTCCTCATTAATATTATGCATATTAACATTATCAATCTTTTAATAATGATGCACGGTTGTGTTGAACAAACGACATTTTTCTACTGCAATTACTTAAAGAGAAATGGGGGAAGTAATTTTTAATACTTTGCTAAAAAGTTTAAAATATCCTCCTCTCAACTTTACTATCAATCTTTTTATATTCCATTACTTCCTGAATAATTCATGTACACTTCCTGAACCTCTTTGAAATGTATTTTAGATTATGACTGGAGCGAGCAATGTATTGGTTTTATAATGATGTTTATTTTTTATTATTTTTTTTTTTTTATGTAAACATTTTTTCTACCAGAAAGCATACTCCGATTATCAAGTATAGCACCTTTTATGAAAGGAAATTTTGTTTGGGTAGTACTTTAGAGTGGTCATTTTTTTAAAATTTTCATTAATAATCAAGATAACGAGGAAAACCTTGGTCTTCAGGTTAAAAAAGATTGAAAGATTAAAAAAAAGATTGTCACAGGCAACCGTTTTTGTTTACTTTTTGTTATTATTAATTTTTTTTTATTTGAATCTTTCTTAAGCAATCGGTGTTGTCATGGAAATGCACATTTTTGTAATCATTTTACCACAATATGATATATATTGTTTACAAAGCAACACTGTCAATTAAACTCCGTTCAGAATCGTTTATTCGTTAGCAATGGTTTATCGTTGCTTACAGATATAATTCAATTCCTGTCTGTATCTTACCTTCTCAACTTTCCACCTACAACAGTGGCTGCACGTACGAAATATGTCCATGCTTTTTTTTTAACTAAGCTTTTAACCAGACGTCAAACAGTATAGGTAATTTCATAGTTATTAAAGTGACGTATATTTTTTGCCGTGTTAAATGTTTTCCTAGAATGATATAGATAATTAAATATATCACTCACTGCTTAATAGAATAGCATATTGCACAAAATAATTACATTTCGTTGGGTACCTACTTAAAATGAAATATTTAAACCAGTGCATGTTAAATCTACAGGTTTACAATATAATATTAATATACAAGCAATCACGTAGGTAACTGATAAATCAGTACGATTTAACATTGTCCAAAATAATGGAAATATCAATTAACTAACACATTACGTTTTAAAAAAAAAAAACAAAATTAATAAATTATATTTGTTATTAACGCGTATTATAGGCCTAGTTTACAACGGGCGTACTAAGCTAGTACGAATCAAATAGATTCGTATCACACGTTTGATATAACCGTGTTTATATCACTCATACCAATCGAAGAATACCTAAATGATAACCATTGCCTAAATGATAAGAGATTTAATAGTGAACATTCTTTAAACAATTTAAACCAGTGGTATTCACATTGGTTATATTACATATACGCCGTTTACTCTTAACATTTTGTTGAAAAATCACGAGTACACTGCGTATACTCTTAAATAGTTTAAAAAAGAAAAAAAAAAGTTGTCCTAGGATAATGGGGATGAGTGCAGCCACTATTGTAGATGGTAAATTTAAAAGATAATTAGGAGGAGACTTAAATGTATATCTGTAAGCAACGATAAACCATTGCTAACGAAAAAATGGTTCTGAGCGGAGTTCAGTTGATAATGATGTTTTGTCAACAATATATCATACTATGGTAAAATAATTAAAAAAGCATTATATATTATATAATAATAATAATATTTTTTTAATAATATTTTGTTTTAATGTACCGATTTTCCCGTTTTTTCTACGTTTTTCCCGGTTTTCCCGTGTTATTTTTCGGTTTATCATATTTGTTGAGAAAACTCCTGAGAAAATAAAAAAATAGCCGCTTTAAAGTACCTTCCCACGCCGATTTCCTTTCAGAAAAGGTGCTACACTTAAAAATTGACCATTAGCTTTTCATAACACTACTGCCATCAAAACCGAAATAGTAATTAAAATTGTGTTTATTTCAGTATCTATTATAAGAAATTGAAATTTTCACAATTTTTTTACGATACATAAAATAGTACTTTATTTTTAAAATTGTCGAGTGTTTTGTTTTAGTAATTTTAATTTAATTTTTTGTATGATTATTATCTATTTCCCTGTAAACAATATAATTCATAAAAAAGATATTATCAAATTAGGCAGCATTATCAAACCAATATCTAACGGATTTTAGTTTTTGATGTTATAATGTATTTATATTATATTACTTCGTTCGATTTTATTTGAATTGAAAGATGAATAGTAGTTAAGTATTAACAAACAAACAAAATAAACAAGAAACACATAAACTTAAAATATTAATTTCTGTATTTGATACGCATCAAATTTGGTCTGATACCAAAATCCTTATAGCGAAAACTTGATGTGTATCAAACGGTCAGTACACGTATTGAGTCGACGCATGTAAACTAGGCTATAGATACAAAGAACATCTATGTACTATCTGAACGGCAATGTAATGTAGAGCAGTAGTTCATGTACTTAAGTTTAAAAATGCGTAAAATCTTTTCGTAAAAACTCGTTTTTCTCGAAATATGTTTTTTCGTATTATTCACAAACGTGGTGGTAGTGCACGATTGGTTTTAGATTATTTTGGATGAAATTATATGTCGATTATTATAAAGCATCGTGATAAATACAATAATATGAAAAAATTGTATCTCCGTAATGCTTGACAAAAATTGTACTATTAAAACCATAGGTTTACGTTATAATTGCGAATATAGGTAGGTACGTATTTTAAGTGCGTCGCTCCGGGCTACTGAACACGGGGTATTTTCGCAGGGTTCTATTTAAACTCGGATGACTCGTACAAAATAAACGTCAAACGAAAATTCTCGTAAAGAGAAAAATGTGGCAGTTAGGTATAAAGAGCCCACTGACGTCTAGGATGATCCTCCTCCACGTTGTTCCTGGAGATGATATATATACAAATTGAAAAGGGTATAGGTGACCAGTAAACATAGGTACCTGCAATGCTGCAGGTATATGATATGAATAACAAAATTAATCTACGATTCAGTAATCCAGTAGTTTAAACGCGTAGGTATATACGAATCCGATTGGACGTCCTGATGCGAAAAACGTTCAAGTCTTTTTTAAAAAGCTAATACCACGACTTTAAAATCGAGTTGAGTATAAATGTTGATTATACTTAATAGTGGTAAGATGCGCTTCATACCGACACCGATACCGAGTAGTCACGTAACCGACCGTCCAGCAGTGTACGTGTGTGGTGAGAATTTCGTTCAAGTTTTCTTCCGTAATTGTTTCCGTTTGGTTCGTCGTTTTATTTGTTTTGTCCACTGTTTTACCGCCGTATATCCTTTACCACCACCATCACCGTCGATAGTCTTTACCGTGATCTGCCTGCCGGTTAAACACCTGGCACCCGTCGTCCACTGTCGCCTTCGTCGTTTGCCAACGCTCTTGCAATACCGTCGCCGTCATCAATATCACGGTTCTTTTTTTATTTCTTCGTTATTTTTTATTATTATTTGTATTGTATTTTAATTATCAATTATTCCCCGCTCTGGCCAGTCCTCATTGTGCCCAATTTATTTATTTATACCTAGTTTGTTTTATTTGAATAGTAGTCCGCTAAACACGACAAACGAAAACTATGCGAGTTTTATTCTTTGTCCATATTCTACCCTAATAATTCATACAGTCCACTATATAGTAGAGTACGGAATAATAAAAATTTAAAAAAATATTAACTACGGGAACGCACTATGAAAGAGTTAAATTGTATAAATTTGTACGTAAAAAAAATTATTTTTTTCGTACACAATGTCAGGACAGGTACTGATCATGTGTAATGACCACTGTTGTAAGGTGAAACTTGGGAAGACAGGATACATAAAGTTATTTAATGTATATCTGTTAACAATGATAAACCATTGCTAAAGAAATACAATTTTAAACGAAGTTCAATTATATTTGTTTTAAAATGCTGTAATTTTTACTATTTTTGTCAAAATTTAATCATAAAACGATTTAAAAAAAAAACACATGGTAAAACCAAAACATCCATTACTCAACTGCGAAAAGAGCGAATACTACTGATGGATGCACCACTATAACCAACTAGATCTAAAATATAACAAAAGAAGTCTCTTAGCATATTTTGATTAATGCAATATTTGGAGTACTGTAGCAATTTTTCTCGTAGAAAAATTATTTAAACTCTCAACACTAAATCCATGCATATGTAACAAATTTTCATACTCCTGGCTACGTTCGAGGAATCTGGTAGAATGTTCAAAACTAAAAATCAACCTCAGCACGCAACAAAATCTGGTTAAAATCATATTGAAATTCAACCTGACTTTTATGACTTCAATGTACCAATAAAACAACTGTAATTCCTGACTTTGAGGTAATTTCGTCCAGAGGAAGCCGCCAAAAGTGTATAAAAGTCAAATAGTCTCTTTTGCACACACCAAAAGGGTTCAAAAACTAAAAATAATCCAAATATGTATCCCCTATCAGCTTCCTAAACTAAATTTAAAATCCAAGTTCATCCGGCCAAAATATTTAGTGTTACCTGGAAATATATTCATGCAGTACACCTATGTATAACTTTTAATTCAAAAAATTAATTTAAGCGTGGAAGTATGCTTTAATTAATGTATAATACATAATACATTGTTTTAAACTAGTTCTGTAAAATAAGAATTTTAGCCATAATATTTTCATTTACAGACCAATGTACGTTGCTAGGTAAATTTTTTTTTATACTAGTATACCTAACAATTTTAATACCGGTATATATTCAATAATTGCACTACGATTTAAAATAAGTATTATTGTTTTATAAGAATAAGAAAAAAAAAGTCGTAACAATTGAATTCGCAAGTATATCCACTGGTGAAATTAATATCAACCATACCCGCGTATCAAGACTTATTTGACTTTCCTTCGAATTCATACAGAACAGATAAAATGAAGAAGTGCGAAGAAAATATCAAGTTCATAATTCCGAAACCGATAACGCCCATTATCAAACCACCGAGATATCATTCCATTTTCACGGAATCGGTGAAGAGACGGTTCAACTCAATTAAAGACTGCCACCGGACAATGGGTTATGCTAAAGTTCATCTCGACCCACCGTCGCAATTTTTAAAAAAGAACACCAGAAAAGTGATTAGACCGAGTGTCGGTAAGATAATAATATATATTTTGTAATCGGTACCTATCTCCTATATGCTATTATATATGAAATAAGATTATTTTTTATCATGAACTGACAGTATTGGCCTGGCCATGACCACCAGGCCCCAAGAAATAGTATCGTCATTTAACTATACTGATTGTTTTAGATTCTGAGTAGAGCGAAGAAACTTATGGTTTTACAAAGATGTTTTTATTTTTTTTTCTGTGAATAACTTTTCTACCAAAGAACTTACTCCAATTTTTACATATAGTACCCTTTCTGAAAGTAAATCAGTATGGAGAGGTACTTAAAAAGATCTATTAAAAGATCATTTTTCGATTTTCTCTGGTGCTTTCTCATCAAATGCGAAAAACCGAAAAAAAATTAAGGAAAACAGGAAAATGTATTCAGATAATAAATATATTAATTATATTAATTATTAATTAATATTTAAATTAGAGAAGAAAAACGTTGAACTATTTAAATAAATATAAAAGAAATTAAACACGAGTATTTAGTTAGCTATTCAACTATTCAAGAGAAATATTCGAAAGGGTTTGGTAGTGTGTACTTGTGTACGGGGTTCTCGGCAGATTAATCGTCTCGGAATTTCTCGAGCGGTCAAAACTATAAAAAAAAACGTTATATTTTTATTGTTAGGTTAGAAGGCATTTCGTAGATCATCCATTAATAATAGTGTTATATTGATTTGAATTTTTGTATAAAAATTAAAAAGGGCATTTATTGTGGGAATGTGATGACTGCGATACTATCAAGGAACTTACAGATATCATATACATCAACGGAGTTCCGTTATGTTTATTAAATGATTAAACGTTTATTTTTTTTAATAAAATATACCAAGTATTCAGCCACATTTGAATCTTTTAGTCACATTGTTATAAATATAAATAGTTCTATTCAAATTGTTTGAGCATTACTTTACAAATCCATCTTCCACGTCTGGCTATTCTTAACCCCTCTCTGTCATAAAAGAAACTGTTATAACACCATTATGTAATAGGTAGTTTATTGTATGCTATTTTAAAGTCTTATTGTAAATTGGAATCAGTCTGTTTTGTTACTAAATAAATAGATTACTGATTTATTTCGAAAGAATATTTATGTTTGAAATTAAGTATGAACAGGAACACAAGTAAACAATTTAAAGACTCGTAGAACTATCTGAATTATACTTGGGACCATTTTCCCCTTAATTTTGACATCAAACAAAAACATATAATGACGCATGAGTTATGCGTAAATATGTAATTTTAATGATTTCCAGAAAAAGTCAAATGTGACAAAAGTTTACCAAGAATTCCGAAGCAGGCACCTCCAAGTGAACCGAAACCGAAAAAAAATATTATTGCCCAGAATATTATTGACATTTCGAGGGTAGCGCCGTCTTTATCCAAGAAACAGATCCAAGACACAAGAGACGGTCACGTTATCGTTGTGATACCAAATTATGTGGGCAGTAAGGTATGTGATTAAAACAAATTTCTGGACCACATAGATAATTGCGGATCTTATATTGGCTTAACATAAAAATATTCGTAATGGGTATGGTTAATGAAAACATACATTAACATTTATATATATATTCTCTTAATTAGCAATTCTATAGAGAAATTGCAAAATTGTGGAAAATTAGTCGTTTTGCAAAAAGACTAATTTTCTATATGACCTACGACAATAGTTTTTTAACCTCACGAAATCAGAAATTAATTTCTTTAGACACTATAATTAAATAATACTTATAAGACATTTTCTTATAATATCCAATAATAACGTAATAATAAATTTTACATAGGTACCAATAAATTATTAAAAATAATATTATGTTTACTGTGAAAATTAGTGAAATGTGTTTAGTTTTTTTAATGGTTTGTTCTTTTGTTTTTATGTGTGTTTAAGAATTACGGAAAAACTCCTAATTATATCATTAAAATTCACAAAGAAAAAGAGTTGGCCCGGAAAAAGGAAGAAGAAAGAATACGACAGATAAAGCCACCATTGAGGCTTGTACCGAAAGAAGAACGCGAGGCATTGATAAATGTGAGCTCGCCGCCCGGTTTCGGGTTTTAACGTGAAGTGTTTCTTTTTGAAAACACCGTTTATGTATTTTATTTAACTGTTTTAGGGACTGAAGACCAACTGGGGAGAATTGCACAAGGAGTTTTTGTTACTTCCGGTGTACACTGATACGATACAAAAAATAAAAAGAAAGAATAATTTGGATAAAGAGTTGAGGTCCTTAGAAAAGGATATTGAAATGCTAGAGCGAAATGTACCTTTATATGTCGAAAACTAAAATTTGCAGAATCGTAGTAGAATGGCTAACAAATGAATCGTTAAACTGAAATTGAATGGTTCGTTCAAATTTACAAAACGTTTACAACAAAATAATAATGAGTCGTTAAAAACACAAATTTTCCGTTAAACTTTTACATTCGTTAAATAGCAACCCAGCATTAAAAACGTAATGGACATAATAATATGATGATATATGTGTGATGATTAATAGAACGTAAGGTACTCATCATCTCGGAATGTATTTACTTATTTCAGAATATGTTTTTTTGAACATTCAAGAAATAAGTAGCTTTAACATATTACATTTCTCTTTTTTTTCACACTGATTTTAGAAGTTGAAACTACTACCTACTTCTCATTTAAATAAAAAAGGCAACCAATATTACAAATTCCATAAATAAACGGTGTATTAGTTTAAATCAATTTTGAATTCCGTTTCGTCAGCACTGCTATTTTTTTTTTTTTTTTTTGTAGTTTTGTACAAAAAAAAACAATACTTTTAATTTGGTATTGAAAATAGAAAAGGGGCGGAACTAGCAAAATGGACCTTTAATTTTTAACCCGTTAACGAGATATTAAAATTTTAACTTTCGATGGGGGGAGAGTAGTGTTTGTGAAGAAACATGGAGTGGCATTTTAATAGTGTTTCCATCACTCTCCTATCAACAAACAGAAATTCCAACACCAACATTTATTTAAACTAATACCCCATCTGTTAATGGTATTTTAAGTACAAATTGCCATTTTAAATTCAAAAGTAGGTAGTAGTTGTATCCCCATTTTAATAGATAACAAAAAATAACCGAAGTCTAATATTTTAGAGACACTTCCTTAAATGATATAAAAACAAATTCCAAAAATATTTATACTTCCGAGATAATGAGTTTCTCACGTTATATTGATCACCCTATAGAGAAACAACATTTGTAAATCGAATTATAACACATTTATATCCTATTTTGCTTATGGCACTGCTCGGATTTGAACGGTATACGTTAGGGTGTTCCGAAATTATTTTATTTATCGGGGGCATTATTTTCGAACAGTTATCGAGCAATAAGTACACGTAAATATACAAAAATGTACGTGGTTTTCTTACGGTTGCTATTGACTACCCTTAAGTGGGCTTAAGTATATTATGTTTTACTATCAATTTAGTCGTTTAAGGTATTAAAAATGCCTATTATTTTAAAATTTTGAACAGTTATCACACTTCTATTTTTGTCTACTATTATTTTCCGTTACCATAATTCATTACAAAAATATAACTTAAACGCTATATAATTTTTATTTAACAATGTAAAAAGTAATTTCAATTTAATGATTATCTATTTATGAATAACAAAACTTTTTTTTTTTTAATACAATGGCTTTCGAACCAATCAAACCATTTTTACCGGTTTACCCAATGGTAAACCGGATTGAAGCATGGAGGATGCTAACAAAAGAGGATAACGCTCATAGGCTGGGGCGTACCCACAGAAATCTTCCCAGCGGGATATAACATACCCTGGAAAATGTGGAAAACTCAACCATCTGAGGACACAAGTGGGAAGAACTGAAGAAAACCTAAATAGGTGAGAAATGACTAAGAGTTCAAATTGTGAATATGGAGAGAAATAACCATCAAACCATCTGCTCGAGTGTACATTTATACCTATAGTTGATGTGAAATGAAAGATTTCATTGGACTAACTGAAATCACGGACAAAATTATAGAAATCATTGAATACTGGGCAAAGAAAGGAATACTGACCGACACGAGAAGAAGAAGAGATCATATTATTATGTTAATTATCTTTGATTCACCGTGGCACACCTGATGTGGAACATACTTTTGTCCTTCTTACTTAGGTTACTACTTGAATGTATAATACCTATAACTTGCCCTTTTTCTATATTCTTAATCGGTGATTTCAATATTCCTCACAGTCTGTTCTTCTGATAGGCTTGGTTTATCTGGGTTTGGTGGCTTGGCTGTTTCTTCATCTATTTTGGTTGATTCGTTTTCTTTCTTAAATTTATTTCTACTGAACGGGGTTAGGAATTATCATAATGAGCTCGTTGACCTGTTTTTTTCTACTTTAAATGAACGGCGCCTCGCCGTGCTCTTTCCGTCCACGCGTTTTCCGCCCTTTAGTCATTTTTACCGGCTGAAATTATATAAAATTTTCAAGTTATTATAGTTTTGATTTTGATTTCCGAACAAATGATAAATTATACGTGTATTTATCAATTATATTTCACGTAATTTTATTTACACCATAATAACTAATATAATTCTTCAACGAAAGGCTATGCGCTTGGAGTTCGTGCCAGTAGAAGAAAGAAAATATATATACATTCAGATAAACATATCAAACAAATAAATGAAAATTTCTAAAAAGACAAAAATTAAAAAAATGTTTATTGAATTTATCGTTTGTTCGGGAACTATATTATTCTTTATAATCTTAGACAATTATATAAAAAAAAAGTTATAATAATAAGTTAACAATTATGTACCTACTCATAATAGAAAATTGTAATAAATTAAATAAATGTTAATTTATAATTTGAAATTTTAAGTGGGTAGTCCACATTGTGTAATTTCGACAGGTAAAAATTACGATAGGTGACTGATGGAAATAATACGAAAAAGATGATGAGCGGAAACCGCACGGGCGAAAATTGTACCACATCAAATGAACTATCTGTTTGTAAAATACATTCTGCATTCGTTTGTATGAATATCTACTTCCCCCCCCCCCCGTTCCACATTACTTATCCTCTCCAGTCTCTATACAACAATAATTTTTTTCGTGATTTTAAGTGTAGAAATTATATTTCTGTAGCTCTCTTTTTCTCGTTCAATTGGGTTAAAACTCTATAACTATTCTACTCTTTATGTTAAAAGGCGTATTGTAAATAATGTAAATTAAGTATATTCTACCATTCGTTTTTGTTTTTATTTTATTTATTAATTCTAATTTAAATGAATGTTAAATGTACTGTCTCATTAAACTGTCATGTTATATATTATAATTGTAATATTTTTCGATAATAAAGAACAATATTATTAAAAAAAAAAGATTATTATTATTATACTAACATAATTTTATAATACAGGTCAAAACAAATATCAAATAAACAAATAATAAAAAAAAAATACCAAATTGAAATATTTTAATATTATTGATTATTATTATTAAGTGTCTATTATAACAACTTTATGTTATGAACACGGCAGTGTTCAGTTGCCATTAAAAATATATTTCAAATGAAATTATAGATGATATATGTTAACGCTCCTTGAATAATTCGTAAAATGTCTGTGCAACTGATCAGTGATTTACCGAGCCATTAAATATTTAATACACCATTAGTTAATCATTACTTAAATATGTATGATATGTAGCTTTGGTATATTTGGTTGAGGGCAACTGGTATGTATTTTAAATGTCGAAAACGGCCGCTGAAGGCAACTAGTCAACATCCAGAGTATGATTATCCTAGCACATCAGGATTCGAACCGTGAACACATGTCTACCTACCTAACACGTATTTCAGGTTGGTTCTATCTACGCCTAATACATTGAGCTAGCAAATTTTATTTGGGGATGGTGGATTAACACAAAAACGTAATGCGTAAGGTGTAAGTTGGAACCCTCAATACTTATCACTTATAAAAAGATGTACCGACAGTAGACACAAACAGTAATTTTGACCCTAAGTAAATCTTTTTATGAAATAAAAAATTACTATATTATGCTAGATATTTGGAAGCTGTTTAATGACAAACGTGTATTATTATCTTTTCCTAATTTATATACTCTCATCAAAATGTATTTACCTATTTCCATTACCAATTGTTTTAAAACCTAAAAATCATTTTCTGAACTAACTTTTACAAAAAATAAGTATAAAATAAGTAGTTCACAAGAAAATTTGATCGAACACTCATAGTTTAATGCTCTGAAAATAAAATATACTAAATCTAATTTATACATTTGAATAATATATAAGTTTTCTTCTAAAAAAAAAAAACAAGAAAGTAAGCGTTTTTAATTTTGTAAAATTATATTATTATTTCAATATTTTACATTTTTGTGTTATAGTACATATATACCATATAACCTGTAATAATTTTATAATTTTTGTACATTTTAAATTTTTTTTTCCGGATATTTTGATCATTGTTGTTATTATTTGCATAATCTTTAAAGTTCGTTATACGGCGTATACATAGAAATATAATAATAAAACGACTTGTATAGGTGATGTTAAACGACATCATTATATTTCCAATTCCATTTTTCACATCATGCGAAATTGATTTTTATGATTTTTTAATAAAGTTATGGTAATGTAAGGCTATTAATTTATGTATGGTTATTATTTTATTAATGTGTAAACAGATTATGTATTCAAAAAATAAGATGAACTACCATGGGTAGTAATTTAAATTGCATAAACGTAATTTTTCTTAAAACTACACTGTGTTGAAAGGCGTTTTTTTTTTTTTTTTGCAGTCATATTTCTTAAACCCCTGACCGTCAGTAATGGACGATTTCCTCGTAAATTTACGAAAAGACACCAGGGTTCTGTATTCTCTGTAGATATAAACTTTTCTTGACAAATATTAAACTACTTCCTGGAATAACTTCTGTGTCTTTCTTTGGTATCAATTGTATACAAATCTTTTTCCTCGTCTACCTTCAAATGATTCCAAAAATATTTCTGAAATCACCAAATCCTCTATCGAACTCAGGAACTCGGGGTTTTACAATTTTTCCCACTTAAAAACTTTTTTTCAAACGTTTTCTGAATAAACTTTCATACCTTTGTGTATAACCTAAATGACGGTGGCGATTGTTATCGTCAATGATAGAAAAACAAACATTTAATAGTGCTATAGAAATATGGAAAATATGAGATACAATAAATATTAAATATGATAAATTGATCGTAATATTTAAAGAGTTATGCCAATTATACATAATAGTTTGTTAAAATAGTAGAAAAATAGAACAAATTTATCACTATCACCTGAGTAACTGGTTATTATGTAAAATTACCAGTTAATATAACAAATGCTATTATTAACATCAACACTTATATCTCACATAAAAATTAAAATGTCAAATAAACACAGATGTAGAAGCATAGAGAACTTCAAATTTTGCTAATAGATCAATTCGCTATAATATTTAAACTAACTGCACAAAAATTGTCCTACTGAACGTAAATTCGCTATGTCCTATGAATGTTTAGAATACGTAAGTAAGTACATTTAGATTATAATATTAGGATTAATAAAATCAGGATGTATTCTGAATATTTAAAATGTATTATATTAAAATATACTGGGGTAAACTTTTAAGTTTTAACTTGTATACATTTTTATTATAATTAGGAATACGTATTTTAAAACAAAAATGTAGTTTTAACCCTAAGAACCGCCTTGAAATACGAGTATATAATATAGAGCATGAACAGAATAAATGCAAATGTATTCGGAATTCGGATTCTATAATGGTGTTATAATAATGGAAACGGTTAAACGAGCGTATTATAATTTATTTATTTAAATAATATAGTTTCTATGAATTGTGTAAAAATGAAAATGATAATTTCAATAATACTATAAACAGGACATTTTTCACATCGTCATTTAAAAAAATAAATATATTTATGTTCCAACCTTTTCGTAATATTATAATATTATTATTATAGAATCAAAGTCTGAAATGGGAAATAAAAAGTACTATTTTTACCATAGATTATATTCCCATGCAATATGCATTTTAAGATAAACGAGCATTATCAGCCGAAAATGCATTTATGCAGGCACCACGACGACGGGCGTAAACGTTCTAAAAATCGTGTACGATATTATTAAAAATTATTATATGATAAGCTATGACCAGACATACTTCGCACCACGGGTAAACACTGTGTAAAATCGGCACTGTTTTGAGCGAGAAGATGTTGGTTATACTGGTTATAGGATATAGGTTGAAACCAACGATAAATCATCGTAATCAAAAAATAACTATGAACTGAACTCGGTAAAACCGTAAGGTTAATATTAGTCGTATAATTTTTCTTTGTAGCCAACAAAAAAACCAATATTTTATTGCCAGTTTTATTATTTTATTAAAACAAAATCTGTTGGGAATTCAAAAATTTTTTTTTTTTTTTTTTGTGAATAATTTGGAATTTAGAGCGTTTTTACTAATATCTACCTATACTGTAACCAAAATGTTTTCTGAGAGAAAAAACCTATAATAGATTCTCCGTTACACAAAGAATCTAAAACGACCGGAAACTATATAATTTAAAAATAAAATGAAAATACATCAAAATATGGTTTCCCGTATACTGGGTATCTCAGCGGAATCGCCGCCGCCGTAAACTTTCTTCGTGCTATGTAAACTTAGATTCGTGTCGCGAAAATAATATTATAACGACTAGATACGGCCGTATAAAAATGTAATCAAAATGCAAAGTAAATTTTAAAAGATACTATTTGATATTATTTAATAATACACGACAACGTTTTATAATAATATGCTACTGGGTACTGTGCGCGTTAAATGCGTAAACCCAAAAGAGAATCGCGTGCCGGAAATAATTTTCATTTCAAAAGTAAATTGGTACCAAGGTAATAATATCGTCGGGAGCTCACCACGGTAAAGTGTTTCCCATCGACATCAGGACCGACGCTATTCTTTTCGAATACTGACTGAGATTATTATCGTGCAATAATTGACGGCCCGAAAAACGCACAATGCCGTATATTATTTTTTTTTTCAGCTTCATAAGCCATTTGTAGGCTTTTAGTCGCTATTCCGAAGCCTTTCCGTGTTTCACTAGTACACGAAAATACGTTCGTGTCCACCGGGTTCACGAGACTGCGTTAGTTTTGTCATAATAATATAATCATCATCTTTCGGGCACTGTATCCGTTCATCTCTGACATGGTATTCCGTTCGATATTTTTCGATCTCTTCATTTGTCCGTCGTTTGCTCGCCATATGCGTATAAGTATGTATACAACAGATGTGTATGTATATATACAACAGATATACGTCCATACAAAACCACGATTCATACGATTCAACTGTGATCCAAACGCACGTTAAAATAAGCCCGAGAGCTAACGAAATTTTATTTTTGAAAGAACTGGTCCGTGTAAAACGCGATAATATTGTATACATTATGTACCTATAATAAAACTTTTATCGGCAGAGATAGATAAGGCGTTATCCGTAATCGGTCCGCCCGGTTTCAACTGAAAATATTGGTCACAAGACCGCGGTAAGTATATCATTCTATATAAACTATAATATTATAATACCTATATGTTTATATATATATATATATGGTTATCTAGAAGAGTGCGTCCACCGAACAAGTCGACCGTAAAACCCCGAATAAACCACTCCGCGATCCTGCCGTACAGATAAAATACGCCGAAAACGTTACCTACCGCGGCCGCCGGGATGATACTCGAGACGGAAGTAAAACGATAAAATAAAAGTCTGCCGTTTAATATGTTATTTTAATATTATCTATAGACCATATATAATATTGTATCAATATTATAGGTATAGCTGTATACTTTTGAACATTCAACCACGAGGACATTTTGCACGAGATATTTACCGGAAAAATATTAATAGCGAGGTCGAAAAAAATACCCCGAGACACACACAAACCTGCAGCGGAAGGGCATTATTTGTTCATAATTAATAACATTTGCTGCAACACTACTTTGCAAAGTTCTCGAACGCTAAAATCTTGTACACCGTCATTTGGCGGCTACACGCACGGATTACTTACCGAAAAATAACAGTGAAACGACGAAATTCTCCACGCGGCTTGGCATTATCCAATACACGTAATATATGGAACTACACGGTTGTATGGTTCCATTCTGGCACGTCATTTTTGGGCGGAGGGTATTCATTATCATATATTTTTTTTTTTTTTTTAAAACACCTTCTCTACCCTGCCAAAAATAAAACGAAAACGCCGACATCAAGGGTTTCAAATCTATTATTGAGTCTATTTTGTATTTATATTTTCTTTTTTTCACTTCATTTTCAAATAAAAGTTTATTGTAGTCTGATAATTAAACAATTTAACAACTACGTAAATTGATAAATCAGTATCTTGTATAAAATATATTTTAAAGCAGGTTTTATTATGGTTCCAACTCTTCGATTTTGCTTCAATTGAAAAATGACAAGAGACTTTTTTCTTGCGTTTTGGATTAAGGAGACAATTTTTCAATTTTTTAAATAGTTCTCATAATAATTTGGAAAAACCAGAAAAATACGTAAATAAAATAAAAATTTACGGCGGCGTAAGATTTCAATATTTTTAATTTTTACGCTTATGTTTTCTACCGGAAATATTGCTCCAATCGAAAAACGACGAAAAACTTCTTTTTATTGAAATTTAGTTTAGTTGATGAACAGGGAATATGGATTTTGAATTTTCTGTTTGGTTTTTTTAATAATTTATCAAAACCAAACAAAAACGTATAAAGAACAGAAAAGTTTACAAAAATAATGGTTTTATTATTTAAACTTTGTTTGGTTTTTGTTGCGATTAAGTTAAAAATATTTGTAGATACTTGAAATTTAGACAGAAAAATAATATTTGCATTGTATAGATGTGGTAAAATATTCAAAACTTTTTACCATTTTTGAGCTATTTATAGACATTTTAGTTTTGCGAGAGTTTTACGTAATTTGTATTCGGTAGATACTCTGTAGATAAAATTGTTAGACCAAATAGAAATGCTTGAAAATTTAACAAGAGATACATTATGAGTTGTACTTAGTTGTCAACAAGAAAAGTTGAGTTTAATGTAGTATTTTTATATTTTTTTCACGATGAATACTAGGAACAGGCGAAAGATTTTTAGCAAGTCAGAAATTTAACATTACGACTACCGAGCCATATTGTCAGCTATACGCATATGCCCAAATAAAACTGTGGACCTAAACCACCTCGAAACAACCAAATTTATAAGATGAAAATTATGCTGAACCGTTCAGTTTTTTCAGAAAATCATCGAGAGTACCCGGGTAAATATATAATCAACTCGAAAAGCGCGAAAGAGTAATTTTATAGAACAAATATTATATCTCAGGTTCCAATAATATAAAACCGTCAATATAAAATCGCTGATATTTATGCATGTACCGACATACGCAATTACACGAGAACCTACACATCAACTCGTTCCATTAATACTTGTCGCGGTAATAAATTCCTGAATTTGCACAGTATCTATTGTTAAAAGCTACCGTTACCCCAGAGTACCTATCGAAAGACACTGCAGATGAGAGATTATCGGGTTTGTATGGATACACTTAAAGTCATAAAGTAATGCGCAAAGATCATGTTCAAAATTCGAATTATAGTGCACAATATACTTAACTTATACAGGTTGTTTATATATATATTAAATAATATTACTATTATTATTATTATTATTATTAAGCGTTTATTTCAAGAATAATGGGTCCCATTGAGCATGCTCGTGTGAGGGCCCATGAGGACATGAATCCTACAATCTTTCACATTTTTTTTTTTTCTTAGTTGATTACAGACTTAATGGTAGAGATACTTAAATATTAGAGAATATAAAAAAATAATGAATGAAAAAAAACAGGCATCAAAAAAAACCCAAAATAAAAATACATAAAACCATCATCCAATCGTCACACACATTTATAGCACAATTTATAAACGATAAACTTTCACAAGAGCTACTTAGTGAAAAACTCAATATTTTCAAAGTAAAATTATAGGAATGGTTTATACAACAAACTGGAGATTTATTAAGAATATTTTCTTAATATGTCACAATTTTACTCTGTATATTAGTTATTAATAACTACTTTCTCTTTGTCTTTTCTCATATGTTTACTTTGTGATTTTATGTCTGTTGTTTTTCATTTATTCATTTTTTATATTCTCTAATATTTAAGTATCTCTACCATTAAGTCTGTAATTAAGGAAAAAAAAATGTAAAAAATTGTAAGATTAGTCCTCATGGGCCACCTCACGGGCATTATTCTTGAAATAAACACTTAATAATTATAATAATAATAATAATAATTGTATTATTTAATATGTATATTCAACCTGTATAAGGTTTCGAACTAAAAATTCATCATCAGGTATATCACAGTAAAAATGTAAAACGCGAATTTACATTTTGACAGTGATATACCTGATAATGAATTTTTAATTCAAAACCGGTCGTATAATGCACTTATCATAATACTCCAGGCAATGCATTAATTCATTTATTTATTTTATTTTTATGTATAAATGTTTTATTATTATAATTATTTATCTATTTACTATATTTATTTATTTTATATATTGTTTCACAATACCAGGTAATCCATTTAAGTGTCTGTACTCGATGTTTCAAAAAGTATATAGTTTTTTTGTAATTTATTTTTTTGCTGACGAATTATGAAACAGGTAGGTCTAAAATATTACATTTCCATTATTTTTGGAAGTAAAACCACTACTCAATTTTAATCTTAATACAGCAACCTATATTTAAAATCCCATTAATAAATGGACGTTTTAGTTAAAATGCATTTTGGTGTTTCATAATTAATGTAATGCAAATCGAGATAAGGTCAGACCAACCCCCATATTTTTATTGATAAGTGATAGGTAACAATAACATTCAATGTTTCAAACATCATTCTGTGGTCATTAATTAACGGTTATCATAAAACTTTAGCGTGATTTATTGTCTTTATAACAACAAAAATTGTGTGTTATAATGTTACACAAGTACTATTGGTACTTGGTAGCAGTGCGGTTTGATAGTGAGTATATTTATTCCAAGAGAGATCCGACGCCAGCTCTTTACCGTGAACATAAAGTTTTTATAGAAATTGGAAGCCGAAAATTCTGATTTCGTGACTGTGGGATAGGTGTATACTTTGTTTACAAAATATTGTCTAGATTTCCAGCAGTTTTTCTAAAAAACATTGATCATAGATGGGGTTGTTCGCCAACATCTCGAAATTAGATTTGTAAATTTCAATTTTTATACTGGAACTCCAAACACTTTAATTTTTTTTTTTTTTCATGGTTTCGTGCAGGTTTCACGCAGAAGAAAGGTATAAGGTAAATATACTTACATAAACGTTTGTTAAACCACGTATAAACTCTACTCGGATAAGTGTTTTGATTGCATTGACCTATCGTCCCAAATGTTCGACCAATAACAGCGTACCACCGTTAATGTGAAATATATCCGGATGACTTTTTTTTTCTTTTTTTTAATAATTAACGTTTACGATTTCGTCGACCGCGCTCTATTAATACATCTGGTAGATTGTAATAACTAGGTACAGTGGGTACATTGTTGTTTCAGTCTCGTATGTGCACACAGTCTAATAAATTTCAAACGCCTATATGTACACACGCGTACCCTCATTAGTCTTGGGTCTACTGTTTATCATTTCGTAAAACCTTACACGCGGTTCAACATAATTTAATACGGTAACACTTCGTGTTCGAATCATCCGCGTTCGCATCATACTCGTACACACGTATATATACCGTGTGTTTCACCACCGAACTTCCTAAAAAAAAACCCGACTCCATTTCAATCGGAGTCCGTCCGGTTAAAATATTGCGTTTTACCGTTTGAACGAAACACACTGTATACATCCGCCAAACGAAATCGTTTATAAACCCGTGACACAGAGAGTTAAATAAACGTTATACAAAACGGATTCACCAACGTCATTAAATAAAACAACCGCAGGAAACTTTTTTTTTTGTCCTCCGGATAAGTGACGATTCGCTGCATTGCAACGCTAATATTTTACGACAGTAATAATATTATTATCGTTTTTTTTTTTTTTTTTTTAATTACTAAAATCGGACACCTCCGGGAAATGCGGCTAATTAAGTTCTAAACGCATGAAAAAATGTGCCGCTTTCCATCAAGCGGCTGTCGTGTCACGTCATTTTTTTTTTTTCAAAGGGGACGACATTTACATTTTCTAATTTAAAATAATTGAATGAAAGAAACCTTACATTAATGATATCAAGAAAATTAAAATTTTGGCCACGAAAGCATTTTAATATACAAGTAGTAAGTGTCAGTTTATTTATATTTATTTATTTATAAATAAAAAAAAAAAATTGTTTTTCATCATCCGCTTTATGACGTCCGTTTGAAAATCATTTATATAGAACATATATTGTAACATACTTACTGTAATTACTGTACACTAAGCCTGATTCACCTAAAAAGCACCTCTAAGCTAATAAAAAACAACCCCTACTTCTTGGAACATAGACACCCCTCCTTTTCATTAACTAACTTCGTATGTCTATACAGTGTGTCCCACCATGTTTACTTTACTACTACTATACTTTACTGCTGCTGTGTAATGTTTTGATAGAAATATTAACGCGTGCGTATAAAACATAATTATTTTCTGTTTCGCAATCGTATTTGTTATTCGTCAAATCGTATATTTGTGTAGGCGGATACTATAATACGATTTTATTAACACGGTTATTGTTAGTTAGTAACGAAAATAATATTGGTCGTCTATTTTTTTTTTTCGTTGTTTCAGCTACGTCGCACCGTGGTTTCGATCGTCATTCACAGTGGCGTGTCCGGGAATTTTCAACGGGAGGGGATGTAGCAAAAAAAATGAACTGTAAAATCGTCTTATTTTCGTGATTCGACTCCGGGAGTTATTGGTAATGTAAAAGCTGGAACCTAAAAAAAAAAATTAACAATTTCTCAATTAACAAATACATTAAGCTTTAACTCGTAACTTAACTGAAATATATTCGTTCGATATTTAATTACTACTTATATTTTTTTTTTTTTCATTTCCATGCTAACCAAACTTAACCAACCCCTATCCTCCCCCCTTCCCGCGTACGCCACTGATTATTTGTAATGTTTAGAACATTTTTTTTTTTTTTTTTTTGAAAACCATTTTCAGTGGTTACTATAATAGGTACTATAAATAGTTCAATTACGTGTCAAATTGTAATTGCGAACGCTTATAAAGTGTGTCTTAAGCAAATAGAAATATAACAGCTGGTGAATGATTTAGATCAAAATGGAATTTTTTTCAGGAAGATTAGTGTGAATACCAATATTTTACTACTTGTGATATAAAAATCTTTTTTAAAAAACATTTTTTTAAACGTAAATATTAGTTTTATTTTTTTCATAAATTACCCAATTAAATAATATGATTTTAACTCAATTTTTCAAAAAAATGTAAAACATATGAAGGTATATTTATTTACGTACATTTAATNACCCAATTAAATAATATGATTTTAACTCAATTTTTCAAAAACATATGAAGGTATATTTATTTACGTACATTTAATTATATAATTATCTTTACTAATTATTTTTTACCTTTAAAATCATGCGTTTTAATTTGTTGAAAATCGAGAAAACCATATTTTTTAATAAACTTTAGATCACATTTAAGGTTTATAGGGAATGAATTCACCACAAGGGTTAACATTTTAAGCTCAACACGTGTATTTTGGTCTTAAAAAAAAATCTAAGTCCATTCAGTTACATATTTCATGTTACCATTTCAAATAAAACACATTGCATGTAATTTCAATTTAATGTTTTGAGACAATATTTTTTAAGGATAAATTGTATCGATAGGTTACCAACCTACTTGGATATATAGATACGAAAACGATGTCCCGTTTATTGGCAATTTTTTTATACACGCAGTAGGTACCTATCATACGTATCAAGGTGTGCTTTTGCGAAATTTCAAAACGGTATACACGGTTCGGAATTGAATAATATAATATAAGGAACAATCGGTCGACAGAAAAGTATAGGAAGTATAATAATAAGTGCGTTAAAGGGCAAGAGCCGCGGGACACAACGATATCGTTTATACGGCAAACGGAGCGCAAAAATTGTATAATATTATCGCGTATGGGAGCTCGGCTCTATCGAAAATAATGGTGAGGGGGAGGGATTCACCGTTTCAAAGTGGGTAGGTAAATAAAATATAAATTCTACCGAATAAACTGGGATATATGGCGAAAACTTTACACTAGAAAGAAATAGTTAGAAAGAGACGGAGCGAACAAAAATAATTCAAATTCTTGTATACATATATATAATAACACCACGCTTGAGATAACATATATCGAAATCCAATCACCCCGGGTAAAATCTTATTATCATATATTATTATACAGGGTATTCTACAGTGTTATCCGAATGCTAATAACTCTGTCAATGTTCATTTTTTTTTTTCAATCGGGTTTTGTTTCAGAGAGACACAAATTTAGAAAAAAATTAAATTTTTATTTTCATCCTTAATCACAGAAAAAATTACTTTTTAAAATTTTACAAAACAGCCATTTTATAAAACATATCATTCTAAAATTTGTATCATGCATTTTTATCCGATCAATAACTTCTTAGTAATATCCATTTTAATATAATTTTTAACATAGGACAACTAATCATTTGTGAAATTAAGAGATTAAAATAATAAAAACTTAATAATTAAAAACGGTTGCCAATAGCAACCTTATTTCTAATTGTTTAATCTTTTTAATTACAAAACCAGTTTTTCCTCATTATCTCAAATATTAATGAGAATTTCAAAATATGACCTATCTGATGTATCGATACATCAGATATCGATGTTCAAACAATTTTGTCCATCCCTAGCACTGGCCTATCCTATACCAAAATACATTGATAGCAACTAGCTAACATATCGCAGTGATGCAGCTCGTCTATGGATCAGTATTACCATAAAACCGTGTATACAAAATATTGAAAAACAAACGAACATACTTTTTACGATGAGTGGGTCGGGTCAGTGATATAGGTGTGAAGTTGGAAAGGTAGAAGAGAAATTGAATGTATACCTGTACGCAACGATTAATCATTGTAAACTGGAGTAGGTCATTTTTTTAATTTTCCCTGGGGTTTTCATAATAAATGAGAAAAACTGGGAAAAAATTACAAAATTTATTATTTTCAAATCGTAAATATCGAAACGTGTTTAACCGAACTCCGTTCAGAATCGTTTTTCGTTAGCAATAATTAATCATTGCGTAACGATAATTAATAACTTGCTTTTAATCATATCATAATAATTGTATTAATTATAATATAGAAGGTAGGTAGGTACTAGGTAGACAACCTTTATAAAATATAATTTTTTAGTATGGCAATTATTGTTTTGGTGTAAAAAATAAATATAAATAATTATACACTGTTTAATAATTAAATAATTACAAAATTAAAATTAATAATAATAATAATTTTTATGAAATTATACAAGCATACACTTATAATGAAATTGTGAAGATCGTAAAAAAAAATATCAGTTTGATAACGATGATATATTTACCGTTTCAATTATCGTTTTAAAAATTAAAAAAAATATAATTGTAACAATAGATTTTTCTTGTTATTTAAATACGGTGCTTTGTACAACTAATTGATTGATAATATCTGCATTCGGTGTCCACCGCTGCTCCTGGATGCTGGAGTACGATACTTGAAGAGTATCCGAATTTGTTTCGATGTTTTCTTCACGTAATTTAATTGAATTTATTTTGATTGTTTTTTCACGTAATTTAATTGAATTTGTCTCTTGTATTTGGATAATTGGATCAATTGCGTTAATTCTCAAAAATACAACACCTATTAAGTTTTAATAAATAAATTATTAACTGCATTCGATACACAAAAGTTGCCATAAAATTGTATATTTGTATTACCTGTAGGATTGACTAAGACTTTAATAATAGATTTCGGACCAAATGTACAATAAGGTACGTTTTCTTGATCAAAAAGATTCTACAAATCACACAGTTAATAGATGTTATCGTGTTATAGATGAATGGTTAGTATTAACAAATAATATTGCACAACACAAATTTAAATGAATAGATATTATTAACTCTTACCACAATTTTATAACCGCTCGGATTAGTCAGGCCTAAATTGTCTAATGTTATACTATGCAAATAAGGAGCTCCGCCCACATGACGACTTACAAATGCCACTGCATAAGAATGGTATCCATTTTTAACTGGGTTAATTGGTCTAACCCAAACATCGATTCCGTTTTCCTAAAATACGTTTTTTAATATTTAATTTATGGAAACGTGAATTTAATTATTCGAGAAAAAATTCACACCTGAAACACTCTAGTGCCTTGTATACCAAGTTCATCTTGGTTGACCTTAATAATTTCTTCATTTTGTAAAATTTTTTTAAATTCTAACTGAATTGCCTTCAAGTTATTGGACATGAGTAATGGTGCAGCTAACACGGCCCAAATTGCCATTTGTGTTTTACTTTGGTCATATGAAAGCCCAAAATTACCAATTATAAGCTGAAAAACAAACGTATTTAAAATAAATATTTGTGCCGCCCCGACGTTGCCCATGCCAAACAAATGTGTAATAAAAACTTTTCCCTCCTGGATTCCCTGTTTCAATTTCCGACACTATCACTAAAAATGTATTTTATTTTGAAACTTATATGAATTAATTATATGGTTACTAATCAATTAAAAATGCCTATAAATTGTTATTTTTTTATCCAGCCCAACCTACTGCGAATTAGGTCTACAAATAGTAGAAGTACTACCAGTAAAATCGAGGATTTCGAAAAAAGTAGCATAATGGGGATGGGTGAAGCCACTGTTATAGGTAATTTAATGTATACTTGTAAGCAACGATATAAACCATTGCTTACGAAAAAACGATTCTAAGCGGAGTTCAATTGATAATGATGCTTTGTCAACAATATATATGCCATATGATAGTAAAATAATTAAATAGACTATATATTTTCTTCAATGATATTTGTATAATGTTGTACCGATTTTCCCAGTTTTCCCAGTTTTTCACATTTGTTGAGAAAACTTCAGGAAAAATCGAAAAACGACCTCTTTGAAGTACTTTCTTAGTAAAATTTCCTTTCAAAAGCATTGCTATGATTAAAAGTTAGAACAAAATTGGTGGTAGAAAAGTTGTCCACAGAAAAAAAAATTGTAATATTATGTTTATTATATTTCATAAACTTTCCCGTTTTTTCAGTGACTTTTCCTGGCAATTCCGAACATAACAACAACAAAATTTAGCCAAATCGGTCGAGCCGGTCTCAAGTGATGATCTTTTATACATGCGGCAATTGATTTGTATTCATATAGATATTAGTATACAGATAGTATATAAATTGTCTATGTATAATTATTACCATGTCCGGATCATTCCAATGTCCAGGTCCAGCGTACTTTGCCCATAATTCTTGTTTTTCTGCAAAATAATCTGCTATTTGTATCATACTTTCCCACGAATCATTGATATCAGAGTAGTTACGCCAAAGGTTGCAATGTTTTGCCACCAAGTCGTAGTCAACCTAATAACAAAATTAAAAAAAAAAAATTAGTAATTGTTATTATTATCACGTTCATATACTTTTACGTGCAGTCCTTGTGCCTCTTGAAACGCCGGCCAGCTACAAGAATACACCATTGCTTTTTTTGATTTTTTTAAATACGTTCCAAATTTAACGTATCCTTTTTTGCATGTGTAGTTAAAAGTATTATAAAACTATAGATTGGCTGTGTTATAATATATTGTTTAGTTTTTCTGAGTTTTACCTTTAGCCAATTCTCTAACGTTTGAATAGCAACCGCCCAGTTTAATATAATCTATTCCCCATTCGGCAAATGTTTTAACGTCCAGCTCTTCGTTTTCAAATACACCTGGATATCCTGCACATGTTTTAGTGCCCACGTCTTCATTCAATCCAAACTTAAGTCCTTTTTGATGTACCTATTGGCAAATCATTTCGATTGGATTAATTTAGCTTAACAATCAACAAACATTATAATATTGTGCATTAATTATCTATGAATTATAATCCTTTTATAAATAGGTATAAATCAAATAATAATTGATCATCAGATGTATAATATGAAAAGTGACATTTTGTTTCACGAGGATAATCTGTTCCCTTTTGGAATACTTTTTTCCTTTATACCAGAGGTTCCTAAACTTATTTTCCACGCGTTTTTATCGTAAAAAATACTATTAACGCGTTTTTTACTTAATAATTCTCGTCAACACCTTTTTACATCTCTTGCGCCTCCAATTTTTGTTTTCGATAACATGATCCACTTCAGGTCAGAATAAACCCCTGGAGGTTTATAAAATCCCGTTTGGAAACCTCTGCTCTATGGGGATACTTTAATCTTTTTTAATATTTTTACAAAAATAAAAGATAATATTTTATTATTTTCGTTAAAAATCAATAGCGGAACAAAAAATCCTTAAACGAAACAAAATATCCTAAAAATAAATTCTATTCGATTTAATTTATGTCCGGATTGATCTTTTGAAGAAGAAACAAATATAAAAATATACAAGCAACGCAGTACTCACATAATCTGCTAACGATTTAATACCACTTGGGAACCTAATCGGATCGGCTTGTAATTTTCCATCAGCCGATCTGTTTTCGGCTAACCAACAGTCATCAACAATGACATATTCGTAACCCAATTTCGCATAACCTTCGCTAACCAATAAATCTGCTGTTCGCTTAAATAAATCCTCGCTGAAAAAAGAATGCTAAATAATCACAAAAAAAAATTTTTAAAAAAATCTATGTATTGTCAGGCTAATAGTTCGAAACGTTATTGTTTCAGATACAAATGTACTTTACTGTTCGAATTTATTTGTTTCTGTCTACAACTTGCTGGTATATAAATTATTTATTGTATTTTATTATAAGTACTACTGTAAAGATTGTATTATAAAATTAACTAATAATTAATAAAAGTCACTTGGTACATTATAAAATATACGATTAATACAAATTCATAAATTGTGTTTATTTTTCCCAGAGTTATTAATGTTTTCGTTGGGATTGTTGATTAGATAGCCGTACTATAATACTTAGGTATTTTTAATTTTAACTAACTTGACGCAGTCGTCAGGGTACGTGTTACAATCCGTAATACATCTGTAACGTTGCCACGCGAGCCATCCCATCGGCGGCGTCCGTGCTAGTCCATTTTCGAGCCCATCAATCTCTTCGATCGCCTTAAAACTCAGCAAACACGTCCAAAACAAAAATATAACCGGAGTAATCATTCTACAAAACATTACAAAACACAAGAATCCAATCGTATTATACAGGATGGTTCACTAAGCGTGCTTATCCCATTTTTTTTGGTTAAATTTTGAATACATATTCAAATTCTGATTTTCAAAAGTTTTAAGTGTAGTTAAAGCCGATATTTTCGAATACTTAGATTTTTCACTACATTCAAGGATTATCCTGTGGCGATAACAACTTTGGTTTTTCAAATGAGAACCTATATTAAAAACTCCATAAATAAATGGAGGATTACTTTGAATAAATTTTGATTGTTCTTTTTCAAATTTATGTCCTGTTGTCCTGACGAACTTCTTTCAGGACGCTTTTTGTCCTATTTTTAATGTCGATGCCAATTATTCCATATTAATTCTTATTTTATTTAATTAGATAAAAATTAATTATAATTTTAACATACAGGTTAAAGTGTTATGTTATTTTTGAATGAAATAAATTTGAAACGATTGTATTTATAAAAAATAATAACTACGAGAATTTATACCAATGATAATATATTTAAGATATACGGGTGTATTTAAAAAAGGTTAATAATATATGGGCATAATTATGAAAAATTAACAAAAAAAACTGTAATAATTAATAAATATTACTTTGAATGTATTATGAAATTATTTTTTCTTGCTTTTTATTTTTTTAAATATGGTCACCATATCCTAACCTTACCTTAGATATGTGAATAATATGAACGGTGTTAATATTAACGTCTATGAATACTTGACAACAGTATCGGCCTGGTCATCAAAGGGCCCAGGCAGAATTTATTTTTAGGAGCCCAACTTACCTGATCACTCGCATATTATTGTTCAGTCGTCAGATATAGTTCATTCAATTTTTATTTTTTAAGAGTTAAAACAACTTGTAAATTATTACAAATTAAAATAAATGTCAACTTTATATATATTACCTTTGGTATAAAAGAAATTATTAAAAAGACGTCCTAGGATAATGGATGCGGATGCAGTCACTGTTATAGGTAATTTAATGTATACCTGTAAGCAACGATGAACTATTGCTAACGAAAAACGATTCTGAGCGGAGTTCAGTTGATAGGGATGCTTTGTCAATAATATATATATATATATATGTCATATTATAGTAAAATAATTAAATACCTCATACTTAATATATACTTATACTTTACATATTTTCTTTAATAATATTTGTTTAATGTTGTATCGATTTTCCTAAACCACGAGATTTTATCTATCTTATCGACTATTGCTTGTTTATTTGAGAAATATCTGATTGTTTCTTGGTGTGTCCATTATTTATAAATTATAATGTATCTACGTACTCCGCGTATCTATGGTACAAAAAAAAAAGCTAGGGACCTGGGCAGCGATCACTGCCTAGCTGCCTTGACCAGGCCGACACTGTTTGATAACATTGCATAGAAGTACAAATGATGCAGCGCAAACAACCGTACGCCTAAAAAGGTGCCACTGATAACACTGGTAAAGACCACGTGCATTCGTATGATACGCCCAATAGATGCTTTCCACTTTGAAATAAATTTTAAAAAACAATAAAACTAATACTTACCTTTTAGGTTTATCGCGATATAATCAGTGTGCGTGTGCTGAGAATTATTTAATATCTTAAATTGTTTTGTACTTATATATTTGGTTGTAAAGATAATATTTTTACGAAGATCGCTTGGCTTCTAAACTTCAGAATACGCATATGCACTGTAGAAAACACTAGTCTACATAGTTTATAATAGTTAACCATAGATAAATATTTGAACTGCCGCACAGTAGACACTATGCACACGGTGATCCATTTATCATAATCCAGCGATTTTCTGAGAGGATTTTAAGCGGATTTAATCCACTTGAATTCTACTCGAAATTATGTTTTTTCAATAATTTCAAAATCGTTTAAGCGTGATTATAGCACTATTTTCAATTGTTTACTATTCAATCTTTTAATGCTACTCACGATTCATTAAAATCCAAAAATCAAATTCACGTAAAATCGGAAAATTATGATAAATAGATCACTCTGTATACTTAAACGAACATGATGACGACGCGGTTTTTTTGTTTTTCAGTTGCCAGAAAACGATAATAATATAATATATTGTATGACCCAATTGGATCCAATTATATTAAACAGCTGTAAAGCCATATTTTTGTATATTTTTCGGAAATTAAAAGGAAACCAGAATCACATTATTATCTATACATCGCATCTTGGAAACTATAAACTTTTTCGGAATTTTTTATTATTATTTTTGACATTTTTGAAAACAATCAGCTCTAAATGGTAACATTACCATTATTTTTTGGGGTAAACTGATTACCTACGTTTGAGTTTCAAATGGCAACCTGTACTAAAAAAAATGCATCAATAGACGAAGTATAGGTTTAAATACATTTTGGAATTAACGAAATATTCCACTTTTAAGTTTGTGTAGGAAGAAAGTAGTGGAGCATCATTTGTGCTGCAGCGCCGTGGCGTTTGAATAGCACTCCGCTACTCTCCCCTTAAGCGTACTTAAAAGTAAAATATCTCATCAACAGGTTGACGGAAAATGGAAATCAAACATATCAATACCAAAACTGTATTAAAACTAATATTTTACCTATTTGTGATATTTTGAATATAGGTTGAATTTGGAAATCAAATGTAAGTAGTCGGTTCATCTTCAAAGGGTGTCAAAAATAATGGTGATATGAAATTTGAGAGCTACTTGTGTTTAAAGGTAAAAAAAAAATTACGAAAAAAGGTAATACTTCACAAGATATTGCAATAATCATATCTTCGTGGGACATTAAGTATATTAGGTATCAAAAACGAAAAACGTTTAAATGTTTAAATTTACTGATTGTAAGTAAAACGGCATGTTTTCTTGAAAATAATTTTCAAAAATGAAATTCTTCATAATAGATTACATTATTTTAGCAAAATTATTATGTATTCTGACCATCTGATCATACAATATGAGATATTTCTTTAACAGTGATGGCTTACCATTACCATAACAATAATAACATGCTAGAGTACACAAATTTTTGACTTAACTACTATTGTTTATATAATGAATTCGTCTTCCCAGCTACGTACGTCTTGCCTCACGCACAAATGCGTAATACGAAACACGGCGAAATGAATTCATATAATTATTTCCAATATAAAGAGTCATGTATGAATATATGCGTATATTTGAAAAGAATGACAAATAATTGAAAATTTAAAAAAAATTTCATAATACAGGATGTTCAACAAAGATATACCCATTGTAATATCTCCGAAGATAATAAAGATAATAAAATTGTTTTAGATTCAGAGCGTAACGAAAGAACAAGTGGTTTTACTATGATGTGTGTTTTTTTTTCTTGTACCTTTAGTTTTCTGTCTTTGAACAACTTTTCTATTTGAAATTTTGTTCCGATCATCAAATGTAACACCTTTTTATCTACCAATTTTATCTAGTTGGTGCATTGGGAGGTCATTTTTGATTTTCTAAGAGGATTTCATTAATTGGGAAAACAGGAATTACTTCACAATTTTCAGAATAATATCTTTTACAAAATCTATCTTAAAAATTATATAAAGTGAAAAAATAAAAAGACGGACATACTTCGCACATGAGTGAACCACTTTTGTAGGTGAGAAGTTGGGAAGATAGAAGGAAAATTCAATGTGTGTCTGTATACAACAATTAACCATTGCTAACGAAAAACGATTGGGAAAATCAAAACCTCCCTAAATACCTCCCCGGTCAGATTTTCTTTGAGAAAAAGTGATATCATTGTAAATCGGAGCAAAATTACTGGTCGAAATGTTCACAGATAAAAAATAATAATAATAAACATCGTTTTAAGACCATAAGCTTCTGAGTGGAGCGTAGAATTTAAAAAACATTGTTGTAAAACAAATACATTCCTCACTACGCTCCGAATATAAAAGTATACCGTCAATATTAGTCATAACAATAATAATTTTTTATACCGATATTATTATTCCGATTACCTATAATTATGCAGCAGGCTGTAAACGCATTTGCTAATTGACTATTATTATTATTATTACTATTATTATTATTATTATTATTATTATTATTATTATTATTATTA